>CAUYRH010132828.1:0-64368 GCA_963574655.1 Perodicticus potto
GGGTCTTGGGGCCTTGGTGTGTGCCACACCTTTTGGGGGCAAAACTCGATTATAAGAGGGACTTTACCCAACAAATGCAACTAGTGTAACATGGTTTCTTGTACCCTCAATGAATCCCCAACAATAAAAAAAAAAAAAAAAAAAAGAAAGTGATGGATGTAACCTAAAAAAAAAAAAAAAAATTAAAAATAAAAATACATAAATTAATCCAATACATAGTCATATTGGCTAATTTTGGATATGCTATCACAAGAACGTGGTACACCTGTATTGAGGAAGAGAAAAATTAGGTTTCCTTGGCTTTGTCAAAGTTTTGGTGAGTTCTCCTAATTCCACTATGTTTTTATTTGTGATACAGTTTTTGTCCTTCATTGAAACTATCACATTCTTATTAAAGAATGAATATGCAATGAACAAACACACACAAAAAAAATAAAAAATAAAAAATAAAAATAAAATTGCCTTGTTTCTCTCTCTCTCTCTTTTTTTTTTTCTTCTCAATTTTGTTCCAGCAAATGAACTTTGTCAAATAGTATTTCATATTTTGTGACTTTATTCACGTCTCTTCCCAGTCCTACAAGGGCCATTTATCTTTCCCCACAGAACTACAGCTTAAAGGTGAAATGTATATATTTAGGTTCTATTTACTTACAGGTGACTGGTGGACCTGGTTGTATACATGAGTATCTTTATTTTTATCTGTTTATTTATTTATTTATTTATTTATTATTCTTCATTTTCTTCAAGTTGCACTCCTGTAATTTTGCTTTCACCTCAAATTCTTCCCCTGGACTAGAAACTCCCCAGTGGTAAACAAATATCTCTATAAATGGACAGCATAAAGATCTAGCACAGGAATTTAGTAGATGCAATATATAAGCATTTGAATGGTATTTATATCAAACATAATTTTGCAAGTTATTAAACACCTACATTTGTCAAATTCTTTCCCTAAAGTTAGGGTAAAAAGATACATTGTTTGCGGGTGATCTTTATAACTAATGTGAAAAGAAAACAAATTCTCTCCCCTAATCTCTTCTTAAATAAATAATACATGAAAAAGTTATGATATAAAAATGACATAACTAAAAGTCACACCAATAAAGTAAAAGGTCAGCAGTATCACTCTAGGTTATAATGAAACTGGATATATTTCCTCTCTGAATTATGGCAAATTTTGTTGTTGTTGTTTTTTAATCCCAATGAAACAAACAGTAAGACAGCAAGACAATAAGATTAGTGAAGTTTTCAGTCTTCTGTATTTCATTTAATATTTAGTCCTTGGCCTGCTGTGGGAAACATCAATCTCTCAACAGTTCAGGATTTCAGAAGTAGCAGTTTACTCAGTGATGAGGGCAAAGAAGAGAAAGTCTTTTTGTCATTTGCTGTAAGGTGACCCCAGACGTTATTGTTAGGTGTTGGTGGTTGAGGGCTATGTTAGAGGTTGAATTCTCTCACATGGTTTACTGTTTTATTTAGCTTAAAAATTAAAGGCACATGATGAAATACAACCCATTTTTTCCAAAAGCACATATATATTCCTATTTGCATTTTTCTGATGCTTATAGAAAGATTTTTTTTCTTAATTTACTATTAACAAGTTAGTAAAATGTTCAACAGGAAACTTGAAATAAACAGCATGTGTTGCTATTTATATTTGCATAAAAACAAACTATTAATCTTCAGATACTAGTTTTCATACTACATACAAGAGAGAGGCAAACTTTGTTTTAGCTGTGGTAAGGAGAACTCAGCATACAAACTTAAAAACATTAAGAACAATCAGATAGTCCTCTCTATTTCCCACAAGGATTATAGTAAATGTTGGAGTCAAGGGTATCAGATCCCATATAGATTCATTTCCTAAAGACATTCCATAATACTTAGGACATTCTAAAATAGAAAACAAATATAGGCTTTAATAACCTAACTGCTGCTGCAAAGACCAAATATTTTCTTATTACACAAAGATATACTTAGCTGTTACTATTGCTAGGGACTATGCTAGTTTTTAGGTAAGCAAAGAACAATTAGAAAAGCATGTTCCTGATATCACAAAGTTAACAGTAGGTATGAGAGTTGACAAATCAGTGGATACACTATGTCATATTACCTGCTAAAGGAGGGGACCCGGAGGGTGCTGGGGTAACATGTAGCAGGTGGAGCCTGTGAAAGGAAGGGGCACAAGCAACAGTGCAGACTTGAGGGGAAGGATGAAGCATTTAGAGATCTGTAGCATATTTAGTACGGTTCCATTTTGTAACAGGAGGTGATGATTAGAGTTAACCTGGAAAGACAAGGGCAGGAAAAACCTTACAAACCATCTCTATGATCTATAGCTTTTACCCCGAACACATTGGGGAGTCACTGAAGTTTTATGGCTACAGAGCTACAGAGCTACAGAGCTACAGGGTTACATTTGCATTTAAAAAGATCATTCTAATCTCACTGTGAAATGTGGATTAGAGAGAAGCAAAACCAGAGACAATGGGATTATTTAGAAAGATGTTGAGTTAATCCAGAGAATTAAATGAATATCTGATGTTTTTAGAAAAATATATGCAAGTTGAATAAGAGAGGTTTTGTAATTTATTGATGCGGGTTGTCATGAGAAGAGGTGGTGTGAATAATGGTGATAGAAAGATAGTACTCAGTAATAGCAGCACCTTTAAAAGGGGAAATTATATTCATTTTTATAGGCATGATTCATGGAATTTGTATATGAATACAGCTGGACATGGCAAAAAATTCCTTTATTTGTCGGTCTGAACATAAACACTAATATGGCTGTTAGAATGAAGTCATCAGATATAGATGATTATGTAAGCCACCATAGCAATAAATGACTGCACCCAGAATATGTAGGAAAGATTAAGATAAACCTTGGGAAAAAGTCTGAAGACCAATATGTAACACTCATTTGGGGAAGCAGAGCTCCTCAAAAAAACATTAAAAACGAAAAAAACTTTCATTCGAAGGCTACAACCCAGTTATAGCACAAGAAGTCGGGGAAAGGGGAAAGGGAGGGAAGGGGAGAGGAAAGGTGAGTGGACAAAGGGTAAAGGGTAGGATCACACTTATGGTGCATCTTAGAAGGGTCAGGTGAAATTTACTAAATGCAGAACACAAATGTTTTCACACAATAAATGAGAAAATCCCATTTAAAAAAACTGAATTCACAATAGAACTGCAGAATTAGTTATGTTAGTGAAGAGGAAAGCTTGAAGAGTAAATGGTAAAGTTATTGGATGCTAGAGTGATGAAGGAAGGTATCACTGAGAAAAATTTACTGGGTGCAATAATAAAGACACCACTGAGTTAAGTGCTGTAAATCAGATTCTATACAAAATACAGAGTATTCTTTCATGATGGCAATGAAGAAGAGAAGCTAGTCAGTGCAGATGTTGGGAATGATAGCATTTTCAAAGAATTCCTTTATGATGGGAGAGGCTTACATGTATTTAAATAATCAAAGGAGAAATTTTCCAGAATGGGAAGGATGAATAAGGCTCTTGTCTACTGGGTGAGATTAAGGGGAGACCGTTGCTGGGAGTAGGTCTAAGAATCTCTAGTCCTTTGTAACCAAAAGGAAGGAGAAAATAATAAATAAAAGTGTAGATGCCTTTGAAGATTAAATATAAATTTGAGAAAGTTCCCATCCAGTGTTTTGTTATTCTGTAAAGTGAGAGGAAAGATAACCTCCTGAAATTGGTTTCCATATAAATTTTAACCTACTTCTTTTTTCTGAAATATAAACACAATTAATGAGATGCTCCTTAGCTTTTTGTAAAGTGAAAGCCCTAGCTTCTTTTACTTGCCCATTTAGATTTGGCTCTGTGTATTTAAAAGAACACGAAAAATGAAAAACTACTAGGCTAACACACAGGTGAGTGAAATTTAGCCCAAGGTTCTCTGAAGCACTGACTGCCTTACGACAAGCAAAAGCTTAAACATTTTTTTTTTTACATATACATGTGTTTATTAGGTTTCCACTTTTTGCCTTCACAGAATTAAAAAGGCTTAAAATTTAATAACAATAACAGTGTTTAAGATAAGGACTAGAAACAATAACCTCAAAAACAATGAAAGAAGATAAATACATTCAGAAAAGAAATCAGACGATTACTGCATTGAAATATTAAGCAATATTAATAATAATGCAAAGAAAGTAATATTCACATTGTCAAATAAGAGTATGTCTATTATAGAATGCTTTAACTCTGAGACTCAGTATGGAGTCATCAGTTAACTTCTTATTTTTTTCCCAAAGTCTCAAAAAATAGACAACTAATATTTATAAATAAAAGTAAAAAATAATTTCAAAAAACAGATCATGCCAAATCTTAAGGACAATAGGAAAAGGAGAAGTAATTCAAAGTCATTCTACTTAATCAGGATATACCTAATTAAGAAAATATATTGTTATAAAGGGAAATTACAAACATATTTCACTTATAAATGAGGAGGGAATATCCTAAACAACATATTAAAAAGTTGAATTAAAAATTAATGTTTAAGTAATGTACTTTGATCAAAACGGAATCCAGTTTATGTAAGAATTAGTCACTATTTTCTTTTCTTTTTTTGTTTCCTTTCCCTAGCAGAAACTTAAACATTCTTGTCCTTCTTTTCTTCATTGTAAAATAGGGGCTGGAGAGAATGCTTTATATAAGGCATTGTATAACACAACATATTTTTGGGCTGAATTCATTTTTATACTTGACCGGAATTGATCATGACCGTCATTATCCACAGCCTTGACAACTATGGCAGTGACACACACAGCTTGCAGTCCTGATTAGCCACTTATTTCCATATGAAGGATTCTGATTTATAGGAGTTAATATCTATCAATGCTTACTCAAAGTTAAATAGAATTTAGGAAAGGACAAAGCTTTTCCTCAGGTTTAATGATATGCTATTGAAAAACACCACAGAAAATGATGAACACAGCAAGGATCGTGTCACTTCTCTTGTTATTATAACAGTGAGACAATGTGAAAGTCAAGATGCAGGAAGAGCACACTATCTCTCATGGAGGTCAAAGCGTACGAGACACAATTCTTATTTTGTTGCACATTATGCAATGCATGCACGTATAATCCTATCCCATATTTGAGGAGAGAAAAAAATAATTTCAAAGGTAAAAGATTGAGACTTGTGCACTATAGTGCAAAATTAATTTATTATTTTAACTCATTGAAAGATGTTTTTCATTCATTTACTATCTTAAGAGGTGAGAAAGGCTGCCCCGTGTTCACTCAGAAAGAAAAAACAGAAAATAGGATGAAAGGAAGATGCTTTTTTTCTCATTTCGATTCCTTTGATGTCAAAGAACAGAAAAGTAGAAAGTTACAGTCTCAAAATGCGTTTTCCAAAAGCGTTCTACTAGAAAATACCTTAGATGCCTGTCAAGTGTAAGTCCTAGATTAGTAAGAATTCTGTAACAATTGGGTGACGAATCCTCTTGATAATGGTATTCTCACTTTATATTTCCATATAAATAAATCCAACATCTTCTCTAGAGGTATTTGTTTCTGAGAGTGTTTTTGTAAGACACAAAATTATGAGACAAGTAAATAAGCAGAGAGATAAACAGTCTAAACTTCAGCTGATTTATTAGTTTGTATTGTTTTATACAAATCGAGGAGGGTAGGCCTACTTTTATATCACTGAGTGTACTTTCCCTAGTACCTTAATCATGGTTTTCTTATACATTATTTCTGTTAATTTAGAAGTGATCATCACATTGTAAATGTAAATCTGAATGGAGTGTGGAATAAGAGGAAAATGTTAACTTTAAATAAGATAGACAAAAATGACAAGAAATTGACCATGCCAGTGCTGCCCCCTGTCTGCACACATCTGCAGAGCAATAACCAGCAGGTCCGTTGTCTAAGCAGATGCTGGTCTCACCCAGCATGAAGCAACCTCACCTCCAACTGTCCTGCATAATATTCTTGGAATTGCTCCATTTGTTTAGGTTTAGAAAGGAGGAAAAGTATTCTCCTCTCCAAAGTACTAAAAATAGGAAAACAAAATCTTTCAAAAATTTCAGTCCCCCTCCTGTTCTGCTGATTACTTAGCACCCTGAAGATTTTTTTCTTACCCTTTTCATGTAGAATAAGGGTCTATATTGGCCTGGGAGGGAGAAGCACTTGAGGTCAATGGTTTAGGATTGCACACATGTTCTAAAGGCTTCTTTAACAGTGTGCAAAAAGACAAAAAACAGGCAGCACCAGTAGCTCAGAGAGTAGGGTGCCAGCCCCATATACTGATGGTGGCGGGTTTGAATTCAGCCCCAGTCAAACTGCAACAAAAAAATAGCTGGCCCTTGTGACAGGTGCCCGTAGTCCCAGCTACTTGCAAGGCTGAGGCAAGAGAATCGCCTAAACCCAAGATCTGGAGGTTGCTGTGAGCTGTGACACCACGGCATTCTACTGAGGGCTACAAAGTGAGACTCAGTCTCTAAAGAAAGAAAGACAACATGATTCTTTATAACATCTATTTCCTTAGTTCTAGGATCTGCACAGAAATTCCTAGATGATAGGAAGAGTACTCAGTGTGATGTTTTATATAAAAAGCACATATACACAAAAACCAAATGTTACTAATTCCACTAGCAGTTTGACCAAAATATTTCAGATTATATATGAAGTCAACACATTGTGCCCCATGATTGCACTAATGTACACAATTATGATTTAATAAAATTACAAAAAAAAGATGAGAAACAATCAAATTCTTAGTATATGAAATTATAGCTCTTGGTAGAACATGCAGTGTGTCATGAATAAGGGACTGAATGTTTAGACACGCATCCCCCTAGAAATCATACATTGAAAGCCTAACCCCTAATGTTATGGTATTACAGGATGGAGCCTTGAAGAGGTAATGTAATGTGTTTAGTGCCTTCATAGAAGATATCCAATCCTCTCTAGTGCTCTGTCCTCATCACAAGGTCACAATAAGAGTTCTGTTGCCTGCAACCTCATCAGAACCCAACCATTCTGGGACCCTGATCTCTGGTATCTGGCCCCCATAATTGTGAGATATAAATTTCTGTTGTTACAAGACACATAATCTATAAGGCTTTGCTATGACAGCTTTAACTAAGTCTCTCTGCAAGCATTTTTTTCTTTCCATTTGTTTCTATTCTCTGTCTATATTACCCATGTGCATATTTATGTTCCTTATTGAATTCAAAATACTATTTTCTATTTTTATTATACTTTTTCTTAATAAAGTGTACTGCAAGTACTTGACTCCCCCTATTTTTTAAATGGTGTAGATAAAAATCAGCTTTGATCTTTTAATAGATACCATTTCAAGATATTTAATAGAAAAATATTTATCTATTTTAAATTACATTGTTAATATTTGACACTAAAATGCGTTATGGCATCACACAAAACACATTATCAAAAAATGTTGAAAAATAAAATAAAAGAGCCATTATTTTTATATTTCTAAATTAGTCACAGGAAATTAGAATTAAGACATAATATGATATGTTCCTGGACATATAAATGCATACTTGCAACATTTTAATTTAATTTTTACATTTATTTCTGACCTTAAAATAATGTGTCAATAGACGTGGTCCTATTCTTCTTCTTGATTTTGTAAACTTGTTTGCTTTAAGACTTTTCTCAGCAGCTGGCAATGTACTCCTATTGAGAAATGCTCTGGATAGGTTGCCTGAGGAAGAACTTAGTTATATTGAATAATATGTCAGTGCCAGCTACCTCTTATAAGAAACTTGATATCTTTGGGAAATGTGTTCATTTGTGTGGCTTTTAGATAAATCAGTTTGGAAAATGGTGAGGAGGCATTTCAACTCCTATTCTTTGCTTTTGTAAAACGTAATATTGGCACTGTCACAATTTCACTGGGAACTCTAGATGAATCAGAGTTGCAAAGGTTACTGGAAATACACTCTAAATCCCTTCTAAAACATAGGGGAAAACTGGAAACCAATAAAACATTCAATAAAGTATGAAACAATTAATTTCTAAAATGAATTAACTAATACCAAAAGGGGAATAACTGAAACTAAAATGCACATTTTGATTGCAAATGAATTACTTCAACAGACTAGAAAACACACTGACCTAAAAGCCATTCTCAACTACATTTCTCCCAACAAAATGAGAAACAAATACCCAAGCACATCCACCAGAGAACAGAATGAGGGGACAGGTGATTTTATGGACACTAGCAGAGCAATTGCAATCAACCTCAAATGGAACTATTGATACTATGTATTTAACTAGTACTAGATGAAAATGAATCATGCAATAGAACAATTAAATTAATAATAAATTATTAATTATCCATAGAATGTTGATTATATTGATATGAAAATTACAGCTTTGTCAATGTTAATCTTTGAAATAGAAGTTAGGAAGAGGTAAATTGTAGTAATATAAAAAATAACCATCCAGAAAAATTAAGCAATAGATAATAAATATTTCCTGAGCAGAAAAAAGAAATAAAACACACAGTAGTTAAAATGAATATCAAAACTAGAACAAAAGGACAAGGAAAAAAAGAATAAAATTTCACAAAATGAAATTCAAAGTTTACATGTGAAATATCTTAATCCCTTTCATTGCAGACTGGCGATTTTTCCACTGATATAACATTTAAAAAATCTTAGTTCTTTGAAATTCATGAAGGTTCAAGACTTCAGATAATGTCTCCTCCAAAGATCTCTCCTGGATAACCCATTTGTATTCTTGGCTTCTTCTGAGATTATTGATTGAATTTAGGAATCACATACATTATATCCTTATAAAGCTTGTCCAGATAGCTCATATTTTGCTATCTGGAGATGCTGAGAATTTCCCAAATTGAATTCTGGGTTTTTTTTTATTTATTTGTTTTTTTGGTTGTTGTTAAAAGGTTCGTCCTCATTTGTTTTCCTTTCTTTTCACATTTTACTATAAGCTGTGAGGAGGTTAAGAAGGTCACATCTTCCATAATTTGCTTAGAAATCTCCACAGATCAATGTCCACAATATCTGCTTTTCACCCAATGGTAGAACACAATTCAGGCAAGTTTCTGTCACTTTATAATAAGAATCTTCTTTCTTCCGTGGCCTAACACCACATTTCTCGTTTCTATGGAAGCCTTCACTAGAAGCATATTTAAAATTCATATTTCTAGCAATATTCTATTTATGCCAATAAATGTATTTTCTATATGGTAACAACATTCTGTACTGTTTTTACTTCTGTTTGAGCCTCCATGATAATTGCCTTTAACATTCTATATCTCTAGCAACAATCTCCTCAAGGAAATCTACCCTTTTTTCTAGTATGTGTCTCAGCTAGCCTCTGCTCATTGCACAATTCCAAAGTCACTTCCACATTATTCAGGTATTTGTTAAAGCATTTCCACACTTTGGTAGCTAAATTAGTTTCAGTCAGAATATTCTAGAGCAGCGGTTCTCAACCTGTGAGTCGTGACCCACAGGAACTCTATTAAAGGATCCCTGCATTAGAAAGGTTGAGAACCACTGTTCTAGAGAAACACAACATACACCTACAAATCTATGGACAGGTAAATACACACACACATATGATAAAACGGTTGTTAAATATTCAGAAACAATAAAACACAAGCAATATTCCAAACAACTTGTGCATAATCATCTTTCATCAATTCATTCATTGCTGTGCGATTAACCCTTGTTTTAATTGATCTGGAGTTAGCATTATTATGAACCTATTTTCCTCTCTACTAGAAATCCTGATTCAGCCCACTGGTATGGTGGATAATTGAAATTGATAATTTTCAATAGTGAAACATGTGGTAAGAGCACATTACAAGAATAAAGCAACTGCTACAAAAATTTGTTCATTTTTGTGACATGCCAAATAATATCAAAGTCAAGCCAAAAAAGTTTTGGATAAAATATCTTTGAAAATAATAATTTTAGGCCGGGCGCATTGGATCTTGCCTGTAATCCCAGCACACTGGCAGGACAAAGCAGGTGGATCACTTGAGCTCAGGAGTTTCAGACCAGCCTGAGCAAGAGAAAGACTCCATCTCTAAAAATAGAAAAAACTGAGGCAAGAGGATCACTTGAGCCCAAGCATTGGAGGTTGCTGTGAGCTATGATTATACCATGGCACTCTACCCCAGGCGTCTATCTCCAAAAAAATAATAATAGGGCGGCACCTGTGGCTCAGCGAGTAGGGCGCCGGCCCCATATGCCGAAGGTGGTAGGTTCAAACCCAGCCTCGGCCGAACTGCAAAACTGAAAAATAGCTGGGAGTTGTGGCGGGCGCCTCTAGTCCCAGCTACTCGGGAGGCTGAGGCAAGCGAATCGCCTAAGCCCAGGAGTTGGACGTTGCTGTGAGCAGTGTGATGCCACGGCACTCTACCGAGGGCGATAAAGTGCAACTCTGTCTCTACAAAATAATAATAATAATAATAATAATAATAATAATAATAATAATAATAATAATAAATAATAACTCACTCTAATTTCGAAAAATAGTAGCTATTACATGTAATTTATAAAATGGGTAATTGTAATATTTGCAGGAAAACCTTAAAATAATAAGATGACATAATACTCTGTTATTATTTTAAGTCTGTAGTTAGAATATAGTAATAATTTATCAATTATATCTAGCAAACAGGTTCAGTAATTCTAGAACAGACCTAAATGTCTATATATTTTGAAAACTTCCCAAGTTAGTGGTATAATCTTTCCTTGAAAAACTATAGAAACTGGCCAAGAAGATGCAAAATTCAAATTAAAGAAGTACAATTGCAACCAAGTTAACAAAACAATTGAAATGATGCCTGACAACAATCTCTGTGAATAGGCTCAGCGCCTGTGGCTCAACAGGCTAAGGTGCCAACCACGTACACCTGAGTTGGCGGGTTCGAATCCAGCCCAGGCCCGCCAAAGAACAATGACGGCTGCAACAAAAAAATGGCCGGGCGTTGTGGTGGGTGCCTGTAGTCCTACTTGGGAGGCGGAGGCAGGAGACTCGCTTAAGCCCAGGAATTGGAGGTTGCTGTGAGCTGTGATGCCACAACACTCTATCCAGGGTGACAGGTTGAGGCTCTGTCTCAAAAAAAAAAAAAAAAAAAAAAAACAATCTTTGTGAATAATAGGCCAAGCAGAGTCATGACTTTGGCAAATATATTCACTTCACAGAAGCAACGGCATTGACAAATTTCTAGGAATTTCCATGTAGCATAAAATTTTCTAAAGCATTTATCTACGATTTTTACCTATACCAGTGGAACATGGAGAAGGCTGAGTATCTCTTCTAACTTGACAACATTTATTATGCAACTTGCAAATAGTAACATCTCAAATAAACTTAGTTATTTCTAGCACATTCTCTTTTTAAAGTATGAAAGAACAAATCCCTTGTAATTTTCCAGAGGCCCTCTGGGAAATTTCCAAAACAGTTATATGGTTTATTATTAGGATTTGATTTTAGAAGGCAAAATATCAGAAGTTGAACACTCAGTTGAGATACAATCATAGTTTACTGAGAAATAATAAATGGCTATCTATTTAACCAATTAACAATGGATGCTTTTATAGTAAACACAAGAGTTAATATGGTTATGAAAAACCTTTGCTTGTTTCTTAGTAACAGACTAGTTTTCTTAAATATCAGAAAAATAATACATCTTACATATAACATGTAAAATTATTTTGATAAAATAAGAACTGCTGCCTAAGCAGACTATAACAGAGGTAAAAATTAAATCTTGCAACTTCTTATTAAGAGAAGAACATTTATCAAAAAATTTATCATTTTCATAGACAAAACACCAAACTCTATTTTTTTTATTAATGCAGTATCTGGTACTAAAACTTTAAAGTCTTTTTTTTTTTTTTTTTTTTTTACCCAGGGTATTGCTTTGTCACTTAAGCTAGAGACAGTGGCCCAATCGTATACCTTCCTGTGACCTTAGATTTCTGAGTTTAAGGAATCCTTCTGTATCAGCCTCCTGAGTCCTTGGGGCTACAGGTGCACACTACCACATCTAGCTACTTTTTAAATTGTTGTAGAAATAGGTCCTGTCTGTGTTTCTATGGCTAGTCTCAAACTCTTGGCCCCAAGTGATTCTTCTGCCTCACAATGTGCTGGGATAACAGGCATAAGTCACAGTTCCTAGCCATAAAGCTGTTTGAAAATCTTATAAATAAATATGTCAGACCTTAGCTTTCATAAAGGCAAATACAATTCTCTTTCTATGAACATTTTACAATGTTTTACATATATCCATAAATTTTCCTTCTCAAAGGGGCAAAAATTAGCACATTTGTTAACAGATCCAAATATACATATCTTATAATTAGTATATAAAATGAGAAACAACATATATAAACCTAAAATTATGCTTGACGGTTGATGTTTAACATTCTTTTAGAAATAACCCAGATATCTATTGAAGATCCATATATTAATTCAAAATAGTGTCAGTCCAAGACTTTAAATTACCTAGAAATTATTTTCAAACTGTTAAGGTGCAAAATATTATAGCTGAAGCAACTAAGGTGTTGGTGGACAGATAAAGTAATAAACAAAATGTGGTATATTCATACAAGGGAGTATTATTAGTATTAAAAAGGAAAAAAAGTTCTGACATGAGCTACAACATGAGTTCACCATGAGGATATTATGTTAACTGCAATGGGTTAGTCACAAAAGAACAAATAAATACTGTGTGATTCTACTTAGATTAGGGACCTAAAGTAGTCAAATCCATCAGAAGTAGAAAGTAGAATGGTTGCCATAGGCTGGAAAGAGGGATTGGGGAGTTACTATTTCATTGAGACACAGTTCTAGTTTCACAAGATGGAAAAAGAGTTCTTGAGATGCATGGTAATGACTGATATATGACAATGTGAATGTATTTAATGCCATTGAACTGTAAAAATGTTTAAGATGCAAAATTTTGTTATGTAAGCTTTAGTGCCTTTGAAAAACAATCATAGCCTTTATAAAAAAGTGACATACTTATTGTTGAAATAATGACTCAATTGGGTAAAACACGATTTTTTTTCATACTCCCAAACATTTTGTACAAATAATGGCAGTTTATTCAATTTTAAAAACTGAATTTAGAAAACATATACACATGTAGGAAAGAGGTCTATGTCTACGTTGTACTTAACACAGATAAGTCAGAGAAGAGCCACTCAGAAAAGGGGATAAAATGCTTCACTGATCTTAGATCAAAATGGAAAGAAACAGAAAAACATAAAGAATTAACAAGTCAGATACTCTACCCTCTTTTACTCAAAAGACTTGGTCTCTATAATCCATTAACTGTAAGCAGAGGTCTTCAAATGGTCAGAACATAAAACCAAAAGATGCCAGCATAGGAAATCATGTGACTACTCACAAAGGGTCTAAATAATTTCTTACTGTGTTATCAATAAACATGAGCACTATTTTTCCAGGAGAAGGGATGAATTACCTTGAAAACAGTAGGCTAAGGGAAAGAAAAGGCTTGATTTTATTATTTTTATTATCTTTACACTTGCCAATATTTTATTTTTATTTATTAATTTATTATTTATTTATTTTTATTGTTTCAGGTTAATTGAGGGTACAAAGAATTAGGTTACAATGTTTGCATTTGTTAGGTAAAGTCCCTCTTATAATTGTGTCCCACCCCCAAAGGTGTGCAATACCCCCTACCATTGTGCCCATTAAGTGGGAGTTTGTTTCCACTCCCATCTCCCTTCTCCCTTATTCCTTACTCCCCAAGGAAACCCCAAGAAAAGAAAGAGAAGAAGACCTTAACAAGTGGAAGAGTGTACCATGCTCATGTCTGGGAACAATCAGCATTGTTAAAATGTCTACATTTATTTCCCAAAGCAATTTACAGATTCAATGCAATGCACATACCAGTATCATATTTTGAATATTTGTGTTCTTCGTTTCATATGGAACCAGAAAAATACCCATATAGCCAAGGAAATTATTAGTAATAAAAACAAAGCCAAGGGCATCACCCCACCAGACTTTATGCTATATTACAAGTCCATAGTGATCAAAAAAACATGGTATTTGCTCAAAAATAGAGACATAGACATTCGGAATCAAATAGAAAGCTAAAAGATGAAATTAACATCTTACACCCACCTGATCTTTGATAAACCAAACAAGAGCATACACCGGAGGGGGGGAAAAAAAAAACCTATTCAAGAACTGGTGGTTGGAGAACTGGACGACCACATGTAAACGACTGAAACTCAACCCACACCTTTCACCACTTACAAATATTTTTTACTGCTGCAGGAGAATATATGACATATTGCAGGGTACAATAAATGTGTTAAATAAATAAAGTAGTTTTAAAATTAAAAAACAATAAAAAATACACCAAAATCCATAAGCAAAATCAAACATCTAAATAAGAGTGGAAAGCTGAGTTAAAATACACCAATAAAATCCAAGTGCAGAGAATTAAGATGTAATTTTATCTTGTGATAAAGTAGTAACAGCAGATAAATATTTCTTAATGGAAAGGAATCTGTACAAACATATATATGTATATAATGAATGTAATGTTTGTATTTACTATAAATACTGTGACTAGCAATATTGCAAAATTAATTAATTGCCTAGGCCAGTATCTAGAAGAATTTGTCCAATATTTTCCTCTGGAATTTGTATAGTTTCATGTTTTAGATTTAAATCTGCAATCCATCCTCAATTTTAGTGAGTGGTGAGTGATATGGGTCCTGTTTTAATGTTCTACACATGGCTATACTATTTTCCAGTTCCATTTATTAAATAGAAATTCTTTCGTCCAGTATACATATTGCTGTCTACTTTGTTAAAAATCAGATGGCAGTATGTGGATGCTTTTATATCTAGGTTATCTGTTCTGTTCCATTGGTCTGTGTCTCTAGTTTGTGCAAGTACCATGCTGTTTTGATTACTTTGCCCTTGTCATATAGCTTAAAGTCTGGAAAAGTGATGCCTTCAGATTTGTTCTTTTTGTTTAAGGTTGTTTTGGTAATTTGGGCTCCTTTCTTGGTCCAGACAAAGGGTGGAATTGTTATTTTTTTCCCCCATCTGTGAAATATAACATTGGTATTTTGACAGGAACAGCATTTAATCTGTGAATCATTTTGGGTAGTATGGGAATTTTACAAATGTTGCTTTTACTAATCTATTTGCATTCTATGTTTTTTCTTCTGTCTGTGTCCTCTGCAATTTCTTTCCTTGGTGTTTCACAGTTCTTCTTGTAAAGATCTTTTACTTCCTCGATTAAACATATTCCCAAGTAATTTATTTGTTTATTTATTTTTGGTAGCTATTGTGAATATTAAGTCTTTGATTTTATCATCAGCTTGACTGTTACTGGTGGATAGGAATGCTACTGATTTGTGTACACTGATTTTGTAACCTGCAATTCTGCTGAATTTATGTACTGGTTGTAGGAATTTCTTAGTGGAATCTTTTATGTCTTCTAGATATAAAGATCATACTATCAGCAAAGAGTGATTGTGTGACATCCTCTTTACCCATTAGGATACCCTTAATTTCTTTGTCTCACCTGATTGCTCTGACTAGGAACCTAGGACTATGTTGAATATAAGTGATGTTCATGGACATCCTTTTCTTATTCCCATTCTGAGTGGGAATTCTTTCAAATTTTTCCCATTCAGTACGATGGTGTCATATATGGCTTGTATAATTTTAAGATATTTCCCATCTATGCCTATTCCATTGAGTTTTTATCATAAAAAGTTATGAATCTTGTCAAATGTTTTTTAAAAATCTATTGATATGATCAAAAGACCTAAAATTTAATAAAAGATGAAATAGATGCATGTGTTATTAGATAGAAACACATTAAGTGCCATTATTAGGCTATATCAATAAGAAAAATAATAATGCAATATTTACTTAAGTTATGCTATTTATGAGACAAGTGTACCACATTTTACAGTTAATTAAAATAACAAAGGATACTCATTATGAAACTATTTCATTAATGTGAATAATCTTTATAGCCTTAATAGAAACATCAAAAATAATAATACAATCTCCCATTTATCTCATATTAATTCTTTGCCAGGTACAGAAGACAATTTTATAAATATCCTTTAATCTTTGTAGTAAGCTTAAAAATAAAATTTTCACCATTTTATGAAAGTCTGTGCAAAGCTCTGAGTTAGTCCAAGGCGGAGACAGGGGAGAAACTCATCTATCCAACTCCAACATTCATACTGTTTGCCACCACTGTTTTGTTATGTAGAATCAAAAGAGTATAGTTGTCCTATAATCCCAATTCAGTGTAATAAAATAATAAAGGAACACAGAAAATTTGAAAATAGGCTGCTGTATCATAGCTAGTTCACCAGCAATTAGCTCAACGGTTCTCAACCTGGGGGTTGCAACCCACAGGAACTGTATTAAAGGGCCGCGGCATTAGGAAAGTTGAGAACCACTGAATTAGATGATTCAGTACAATCCAAAATCACAAAATTGATGACTGAAGCATTTCTCAAAAGAAAATACAGGCTATTAACATTTTCTCTTTTATTATATTAAACATACATTAACAATATAAAAGTTAATGCACCAAAAGTTAAAAAGAAAGGCTAGATTATAAAAAAATACTGGAAAATAAAAACAGATTGATTATTGTAAATGTTTAAATTATTTGAGAAATCATCCCAGATTTATAAAGAAGTAAAGATGGTGATTTTAAAACTCATAAAATACATAGAATATTGGGAATATATAAAAAGGTATTATATACAGTTATTTAGAAATACATTTATTTATGGCAAAAACTAAAGATAATTAGATAGATAATCTAGAGTTCTAAAACAGGAATAGAGACAATTTCAACCTGAAAGAACATGAAATAAAATACTAAAAACTATTTTTAGACCATTTTTCTTTCTTTTTTGACAAAATTTCTATTAGATATTAAGTAAGATTAATATTTTCCAATAACCTTAATATATTCCCATTTTTAGACAACTTTATATATGTAAAAATGGTGGGAAAGAAGGAAGAAACATCAACTTAAATCCAGTTTCAAATGGCTGATGTACATTACATAAGACTGTAATGGATTTTTTCTTTCTGAAAATACATTATCCTTTCTATCCCTAGTGTTTAGTATGGATATCAGAAAGCTTAAATATTCCAGACAACTACATCTTGTAAAGATGAGTGCACTACAGGACTTCTTGTTCACGTAAGCACTTTCTGATCTCCACTCTACAAAAAACTATCAAGACAACATTCTTAGGAACGATCAAGTGACAGAGAGCACGGGCTGGTATTGCCTGAATGGGTAAAATTTACTGTGGTGGGTTGTTACTGGTAGCAGAAACACTTTTGTGATAATTCCTAGGTTTAATGACAAAAGAATGGTTGGCAACAAAATTTGTAAGAAGAAGAAATGAGAAATCAAGTGCCAGTTAATTTAGTCCAAACTTTAAACAAAACCAAGGCTGCTGGAGATCAGCAGAACAAAGCTGATATGTCAAATAATAAAGAACGAAGCTGAATCAATGGATGCTTTGTCATTATCTTTTGGTCTTATTTTCTTAGAAGAGCAAATTGTTATATTGGATAAGGTGATAATTGCATCTAATACTTAGTGGAGACTAACTTCTGCACAAATATTTATGAAACAAAGACCAGGTTATGTAGAATCGGGGATTCTTCATTTCAAAATGTATGTCACATACTTGCTTAGCTGGATGAACTCCAAAATCTCTCTAATAAACATCCTACAAATCACAGAATCAAGGAATTCTGCTCTGAGAAGAGGTACTCAAGCTTACACAAGTTGTTTTGCACATGATAACAATGGGTATTCAAGATGTGCTTAAGTTTGCTTTTGTCTCAGGTCCGCTAGTCACTAGCAATTTAAGTAAACATGTTACAGAATGGGAAATGTGAGACTAGGGTGAGAACTGATGGATATTTCTGCATCTGTATTTTCTGGTGACACTAGAGCTCTTATACACACCCTGTCCCCAAACCTTATCTCATTGAAAAGATATAATAAAAAACCCTTAATTATTGTGGGTGATTTTAAGAAAGTTACTATTCATTAAGATCAAAATTTATTGTCTCCTTTTTCAGGTAAATAAAACAATGTGCCTTGGGAGTTTACACCTTGGTGTTATACAAGATGTTATGGAGAGGCACTGAAAATACTGGGTTGGAAGTATTACTCATATCCAGTATTGAGATATGAGATTACAGCAAAATAGCTTCTGTGCTACTTTAAGAGATTGGACACCTTGTATTTAAATATTCCCTAGTGTTTTTATGTATTTCAACATTAATAAAAAATGGAAAGCCTAGAATGGGGAATATTCATACGTAACTTTATTTTGATTAGCATCCTGACCTCCAGAGTTTCTGGCCAGTGAATTTTGCAGTCTTGCCTTCATTATTTTATTAACTTCAGCATAACCTCAATTGTCACTTAATACGGCACTATTTTATTTTTTTCACCCTACTGCTTTTGATAACAAACTACACAGAATTTGTCATTTGAAACAATGACTCTTTTATTGTCTTTCACAGTTTTATGCTGGACTTTGCTAAGAAATTCTTTTGTTTTGTTCAGGGTCTCTTTGATCTGGTTGTTATCAGGTGGCTTCTGGAACTGTAGTCATTTTGAGGTTAGGCGAGGATGATTCTCCAATATCTGGGCCTCAATCTATCTTGTTCTCTCTCTTTCTCTCCTTTTTTTGTGTGTGTGTTACTTTTTAGAATATTTTTTTTAAATTTCAGATTAAAATATGAATTTATATATGACTTTTGAAGATAAAGCTTAATAGTTGGTTTCTGACACAGCCTCTATCCTTAGGAACACCTGAAGAATGAACTTTCTGGAAAGTTTCCTTGAAGTACTGACCCTAGGAATTTATAGGAGTACATCAGATCCACAATTCATGAGAATCCACTTCAGATAACTAAATACTAGAACCTATACCTCAATACTAGAACTATTTATATATCTTCTAAGTGATGCATTGATAAGATTCCAGTGCACATCAGAATAGAAGCTAGTCATGTACCACTGAGTTTGGTTCCTATGTAGAAAGTGATAAACGATGTTGAGACCCCTGAGCTGATGACATTCCTGAACTGATGTACTCTTTGCCCATGAGTCTCATTTCTGTTAACCACATGTGTCTTCATTAAGGAGTAACTGGGACATTGGCAAACTGTCTTTTAGTTATGAGACTTTAACTACACTATTATTTTCTTTTTTGTTTGTTTTTTGTTTTTTGCAGTTTGGGGCTGGGGCCAGGTTTGAACCCGCCATCTCCGGTATATGGGGCCAGCGCCCTACTCCTTTAAGCCACAGGTGCCACCCACTACACTATTATTTTCTAACTGCAGTGCTATATTTTGTCTTTCCTGTATTTATTCTTAAACCAGGTAACTTTACTTCTGGATGAAGCCTAGAGCTCTTCTTATATCCTATAGTTTTATTGTCAGTCTAACAGGAAAACAACAACAGCTGGTTGAGTAGAGTGTGCAAAATTCCAACTATTTCCACCTTTTTCTTCCTCTTGGACACAAGGCAGATAATTAACTCAATTAGGTGGAATATTCCCTGAAGATGAGTATAATTGACACATTCAGTGTCACTAAATCCTCTTGGATGATGGCACAATTGCATCTGAGAGTGTATGTGTATTACATGGAGGACGTGAACTTCTGTTATTCACAGCTCCTGTCACTTAGAGTCAGGTCCAGATCCCATCAGAGGCAGGACAACTAATCCAGACCTGATTAGTCTCTATTCTGGAAGCAATCAGCACGGTACGGTATCTCATTACTATCAACTCAGCTACTTTAGTAAACTGAGAAAGGAAAGGAGTTGTGTTGACCTTACTGATAAAATATTGTCATGTGAGAAGAATGAAAATGATGCATCACTTTCAGAGTAAAACAGTAAAACAAACTTTTTCCATTGTCACATTTACTGTTCCCTAGATGTATAATTCTAGGTTAAAAGCAGAAAGCTGAAGTTTGTGAGAACTGGTTCCCTGAATCATTATTTGCAGGAGACCCCATAAACACTCCAATCCATATACTGTTTAATGTAAGACAGCCAGTGAAAATACTAAGAATTGATGCTTTTTTGAATTCTGCTACTAAGATTTCAGTTTATCTGTTTAGTAGCTAACATTTTATATCTTAACTAATTTAGAACTTCATACAAGTCATTAGAGATCTGGTGTGACAATTTAAGTATATAACTTTAGATTAGATAATGGACAAAAGGGAGAAAAAAGAAACATCCCCCCCATCTGGGATGAGAAACAGAAAAGTTGGTCATGTGCATCTTTAAATTGCAAATATTTGAAACAACGTTTGCCTGTGATAAATTAGAAGTCAAACCTCAAGATTTTAAGTCTGTCTTGTACTAGAAAAATAATTAGGATCAAGTTTTAATGTGCATGAACCATTTTTAGCCACTTGATAGAGTCCTAAAAGAAAGACATGAGCACAGGAGAAGAATGGTTAGTTCCTAAGCAGACACGAAACTGACTTCAAGGAATTGAAGAATTTCAGGCATTGAATATTTAGAATATTTCTTCTAATATTTCTATTAGAAGAAAAGAAGATTGAAAACATCATCTACTGGGAAAAATGGTCAGTGATGCAAGCATTAGGAGGTGAATCGCTGCTGATTACACTCTGGGCAAGCATAATATTAAAATGAAGAAGATCTGAAAATCAGACCCCATGACTCCCTTCACTTCGGCCTGTGTGTTGACAAGATGCATGATGTGGGAAACTTCATTGCCTTTCTTAGTGGAATTGTAAGTTGTGTCCCAAGATCATTCCAGTTTCTGCTGTTAAATGAGACCAGTTTTGTCCTCTATCCTTTTTCCTCTGCTTCAGCATTTATCTTCTGTGGAGTATCAGTCTCTGTTCCGGAGTGATTGGAACTGGGGCACAAGTTCTGTATCTAGGAGTACAAGCTCTGTTGCTTGTCAAACCAGTGATGATCAGCTTTCAGCGAGGATTACTGCTTCATCTCTTCACTGCTCATCTCTAGCTCGTTTCTATGAAACAAAGTTAATTTCTCAAGTGATTTTGTTCTTCAGAGGCTTATTTTCTCTTCCAAGGTTAGCCTGGAGGAAATCAACTTTAGACATGTTAACACTTTCTTTTCCATAGGATTTAAAACAACTTGCTAGGACCAGGAGGTAAGTTGTGAATATCGCACGGCCTCCAAAGAAAACACTTTCAAATGCCCCTGAAAATATGATCATGAAGGATAATAAACAATTCCTCTGAGGATAGAGCCAAGGAACACACAGAAGGTCAGAGTCAGGGGGGACAAAATAATAAAACAGAGCCAGACCTAAAAGGGAAACATACTTTGCTGCAATTCTGAGAAACCATGCATTGCTTGTCCCATGATATTCCAACTTCTTCAGATGACTGGAGTTGCTTACTCTTTCCAAGTTGGAGATTTCATGGAGAATATTTTGTCACTGGTCCAACAGCGTATACTATGTTTGAAATGCACAGAGCTATTCTCTTTACTTCATTGTTTGTCATACAAGAACAACCATATTTGTATCTGCTAGGGAGGACTGCATATCACCTAAAGCGCCTGTACCTTAATCGAGGTGTGGTGATTGTACAGCGCTCTTGAATTGTTTGCTTTGCATGGGTGATAGGATTTCATGCGTGGGAGGTAGGGCCAATTTATTCATTAGGCACAGAAGTCACAACGCCTGAGGCCCACAATACTCTCAGAGTCTCACAAAAATGTGTTATTTTCTTATAAAATCCAAACATGAAGTAGATTTGTAGGTCAAAGAGATTATTTTCATATGTATCATTAATATATTTACGGTCATAATAGTGCAGTTGTAAAATATTATTTTTAATAATTTGAAGAAAGGAAATGTTCCCTGAGGGCAAAACGTTCTAAGTTTTAATGAAAACTTGATTTTTATGAAAAATCACAGAAGTTGTAATGTAGCCTCGGTGGAAACAAGAGTGCAATGCACATTTGGCACTAAATAACACGCTGTGGTAGAAACTATTTGTTCGTTAAACATTTATTTATTTAATTTAATTTTTTTCTTGATCATATAATCAGAACTTATACCCCCAGTTCCAATCACTCCAGAACAGAGACTGATACTCCACAAAAGATAAATGCTGAAGCAGAGGAAAAAGGATGGAGGACAAAACTGGTCTCATTTAACAGCAGAAACTGGAACAATCTTGGGACACAACTTCCAATTCCACTAAGAAAGGCAATGAAGTATCCCACATCATGCATATGTGGTCCATGTGGGAAAAGAGCTATATTATATCGGCTAGCTCTCTTGCATCCAGGTGCTGGTAAGTGATTATTGCTCCTAATCAAAAGTGAGAGAGAGAGTGAATTGTCACTTTCAGGCGTAGTCAAGAGCACGTATGCCATCTTCGTTCACTGTCTCATTCACCAGCTCAGGGACGCAGATGCTCCTGGACCCTTCCATGAAAGGAGTCTGAGCCCTTAAATGAGCACATGTGTCAGAGATCTCTGATGAGTCACACTTTACTTTGATGTGAGTAAGAAATAATGTCTTGTGGTGTCAGTCACTAAGATATGTGGATTATGTGTTGCCGTAGCCAGTGTCGTACACCCTAAATAATACCAGAGTAATTTAACTACGTCAGAATATTCTTTTGCCTAATCCTCTCAATTGAGAGACATTTACCTTTATTCAGGATAAATTTTATGACAAATATCTAGGCACATATTGAGACCTATCAAGAACACTACAATAAATTTGTATTTCTAATTTACAAAGGTAGAAAAATCATAATTTTATTCGGTCAAACACATGACTTAACTTTTTAGTTCAACCCTGCACACACACAAAAAAGCAGACCTAAAGGAATTTTGCACATTGTATATATTTTCAAGGGACAAGAGCTATTTTTTCATTTTCTTTTAACTTTTTATCCCAACCTTCCCTCATTTGCTAATCACACGCAATGCATCCACAGACACTCTCCTTAAGTTCTCTTTATGTTGTGAGTTTAATTTACATACTTGAAAATTCTCTGTGTTGTGAGCTTTAGAGTTCCAATTTCCTCTTTCATAAAATGAAAATAGTATTTACAGTGATTATCATAATTTTATATAGTAGTAGGTTTTGACTTAGATACTGTAGATGAAATAGTTTGTGAACATTAAAATAATGCAAATGTATATAAAGAGAGAACTCTTGTCCTCCTAAAGAGAAGAATAATCTTTAAAACAGTTGTGCACTGGTGGTTTGTTTTTGCATGTTCTTTTGTCTTCCTTAAACAAATGCACAAAAAACTCTTCAGCGGAGTCAGTTCTGACCCCCCATTAATAAATATGTGACTGTCTTAAAGATTGTTCTTCCTTTTGGTAGGAAAAAAATGGAAGGTCCTTTCATTCTTTGAGAAAGGTTTACTATCAAAAAAACTCTTAAAATGAGAAAAGTTCTATTATATGAAACATTACAGCCAGAAAATACCAAATCCTTTATATTTTGGTACATAGGTAGGATGAGAAAATATTTTCTTTCTCTTTAAATCTGAGACAATAGACATAAATGGCAAAGTGTAAGAATAGCCAAATAACATTGTTTTATTTTCCTCTTAGTCTCCATTTTACAGATAAACCAACTGAAATCTGGAGAGCAGCATTAGTGTTTTTACTTAAGATTTCCTTGGCGGTTTTAAGGATACCAATGATCTTGAAGGTGTTAGGAAAAAGTCTCCTTCAGAGTGCCCATTTATGCCAATCTGCTAATTATTTGGATGGATAAACTATTTGCTTCAAAGGACAATATCACATCCAGGATGACCAAGTGAGAATAAATACATGAGATTATCTCAGAAGGGCTATCTTCTGCCCCATAATTTAATGACATGAATAAAAACATCAATAATTTATTTAAACCTGTGATAATTACTTGTGTTTCTTTTTGCATGGTTTCAGATTGAAATCCTTCAAATAGTGATAGTTTTTGACCCAAAATTGGGAAAAATAGATGTTCTCCAATCTTGTTCAAATTTTGTCTCAGACATTAAAGAGTATTTCTTTTTCATTAGTTTCAATTTTATTTTTATATCAACTTACCAAGGTTCCTGGGAATAGTTTCTTTATTCATAATAAAATATAAAATGATATATCTTCTAATTTTTCTTGACCTGAACAATAGAAAATTTTTATAGTTCAAAAATTGACCTTAAAATAATTTTAGGTATTTTCTAGTATCATATATGTATGCATACAATTAAATTTCTAATTACCAAATACATATTAATTAGTGATTATAAAAATAACTGGAATTTCATTCAAGGAATAATAGAAAATTTATACAAAATTTTCTAAAATTTATTTAAGTAATTTATTTTTGTATACTTACCTCTTGGTAATTGCCCAAACCATACAGGGTTTTATTTCTGTGATTTTTTGTATGTTGTCATGTAATTATTTTGCCTATTATTCTTGGGACATAAAAATATATATGAGATCTCTACTCAAAGGAAATAGAAAGAAAGTACAAGGAAAAAATGGACATAAGCAACTGTAAGTGAAATTGAAAATTTATTTTTTAGAATTTGGGATATTTCACCTGATTTGGAATTGGTACTCTAAATTGAGCATTCTAATGTATGGCGATTAGCACTTTTTAACATTGAGATGTTAGTACAGTTATATAGAGCAGTATTTGGGTATTGAATGATTGTATTCCTTGAATTACTTGGTTCTTATGCAAGTATGCTCTTTTGAATATCTTTTATTACAATACTTGTGTAGAAAAATATGATAGGAACAAAAATGTGGGCTGTTAGAATGACTTTAAAGATCACCTCCAAGATCATCTCTTTCTTCTAACTTCTTGCTTATTGAGGTGAACAAGAGGTTTGCTTGCCTAATACTCTCTTACATTTTTGAGTTGACCACTTTATAAAATTCAAATGGCAACTTCTCAATCCTGTGTAGATATGTTTGCCAAAGTTGGTTAATTGTTGTATTGAAATAATCATGTTTCCAAGTTTCAGGTGGAGATGGTTTCTCTTCCTGCTGGACATGAATAGCAAACACAGAAGGCAGATTGGTAGCTTACAAAAAGGAAACTCAAACTTAGGGATGATGGAATCATTGAAAGCGAGAGAGTAGAGAGAGACCAGCAGAATCTATATACTCTTTGCTGCAATTAACTTCTGGATTCTATTAGACCTTATTGCCATTGGACTTCAAATCTGTGAGCTATCAAATTCCATTTCTATTTAAGTTAGTTTGAATCTGTAGTTTGGGGTAGGTAATTGCTTCCTAATTGGTTCACTCACTGTGGCAGAAATTTTTATAGATTGATGGCTATAAGAACATTCCATTGTCTCCTTCTTTTCAATCACATTTATACAAAATCTCAAAGTTAGCTAAAATATATATTTCACTGATTTTATTATAGTTAAATTTGGACACCTATCTAAGACCTGGAAAATGCAATATTAGCAGATATAAGTTATTGGAGAAGACAGTAGTAACACTTTAAAGATAGGGGGTTTTATGCCCTCTCTCTATTCCTCTATTTGGAATGTAGATTCTATAACTAGAATCTAGGGAACAAATGTTTCACCTTAGTAAAGACATGAGAAAGATGGAAATAGTTGTGTTGTCACTTCTATCCTAAACTGACTACTTCTCAACTTTTTTTTTTATATGAGAGAGATTTAATATTGTATCTTATTTAATTTTTCATTTTTGGCCTTAGATATTTAAACACAAAACCAGTCTTAACTCATGCTGATCGCCCCCCAAAAAAAACTTCTGATAAACCCTTAGTATTTACTTTAAAGCTAGGATAAAATGTCCTACATAAATGAAAATATTAGCATTATGACTTATTCATGAGTGTTCTCCTGTACACTTGATTAACATTATTCTTTCCAGTCTTGGATCTCTGGTAATACCCACGTTCAAAAATTAATCTCCACAATGGTTTAGCTATGTGACTTTGCACATACATTTAATTACAGGGATATTGGTAAAATGGGACAATATAAAGGAAAAACTCCTTTCTTGCTTTTATAAAACTTGGGAAACTGAGTGGTATCTACTCAAAGTGTATTCTTGCCCTTTCTAAGCAACTATTTAAAATCCCAACAGGGTTCACACAATTCTGATTCCAAGAAGTAAAGGAATATGTGACTCTTCAAGTATCTATTCTAAGGTCAACACATTTCAAATAAATTACCAAATTTCTTAAATGTTCCCCAAATGTGCATTGCAGGATTGAAGTGTCTCATCTGGTGTGCAGAAGACCAGGAGGAAAGTGAATACAGAGAAGGGCAGTGGGCAGAATTCTAAGATAGTTCCTGCATTGGCATTATCTAGGACTGCCCCAATGAAGAACCACAATGAGGATGGCTTAAGCAACAGAGTTTAATTTTCTCACAGTTCTCAAGAGCAAAGTCTGAAATTGGGTATCGGCAGAGATGGTTATTTGTGAGAACCATGAGAAAAGTCTCTCTTCCAGGCTCCTCTGGTTGGCTCGCCGGAGGCTGACTTTGTGATTATCTGTCTTCATATGCATGTACTATTCTCCTTGCATACATCGGAATCTCCACTTGTAAGAACACTGGTCATATTGGATGAGGGCCTACCCTAATGTTCTCATTTTAACTTGATTGCCTCTGGAAAGACTAGCTCTCTCCAAAGGAGGTAACGTTCTGAAGTACTTCAACATATAAATAAAGAAGTGTCACAACTCAACTCTAATACACCCCCCTTCTACTCCCTGGTATATATTTCCTACAATAACACACCCCTTTGAGTGTGTGACAGACATGTGCTTAGGAAGGGATTTTCCTTCTATTTACTGTATCATGCTATATGGGGCACAGGGCAAGAATTTAGTGTATATATTTCAATCTCTAGTCAGTTTACTATAAATAATCCAAAGACGATCATCCTGTAAAAGTCTGTCTGATATAATTTGGCAAGGCCTCTGAGAGTGTCTAGAGGTCAGAGACAGGTGATGCTCTTATTGACATCTTAGTTTGCCTTGAATAAACAAACTTCATGTTATGAGAGAGGTTCACATGGCAAGGAATGGTGGCCAGCCTCTAGGAGCTCAGAGTCTCAGTCCTGTGACAGCCAGAAACTAAATTCTGCCAACAACCAATGAGGTTAGAAGGAGACCCCCAGCCGTAGGTGAGATGCCAGCCCTGGCTTACACCTTAGTTTCAGTTTGGTTAGTTTACGTGCAGAACACCAATTGTCTTTTATCTAAGGTCCTGACATATGAGCTTGGCACCCGAAGCACAGTGGTTATGGCACCACCACATACATCAAGGCTGGTGGGTTCGAACCCACCCTGGGTCAGCAAAACAACAATGACAACTAAAAAAATAGCCCAGTGTTGTGACTGGTGCCTGTAGTCCCAGCTACTTGGAAGGTTGAGGGAAGAGGATCACATGTGCCCAAGAGTTTGAGGTTGCTGTGAGCTATGACGCCACAGCACTCTACCAAGGGTGACAATGTAAAACTCTGTCTCAAAATAAATAGATAAATTAATTAAATAAATAAAAATAAAGTCCTGATTTATGGAAACTGATAATAAATTTTCTGTTGTTTAGGCTGCTTTATCTGTTTCAGCTTGTTAAGACACCACAAGTAAGGGTAGTGCCTGTGGCTCAAGGAGTAGAGCACCAGCCCCATAGACTCGAGGTGGTAGGTTCGAAACCAGCCCTGGCCAAAAACTGCAAAAAAAAAAAAAAAGAGAGAGAGAAGACAATACAATTAAAAAACAAACAAACAAACAAACAAAAAAAAACTAATGAAAGAGAAAATAATTCCTTAACAAGTACATGCTATAGAAAGGTTCAAAAACTTTGGAAATAAATTTTACATGATATATGGGTGTATTTTATCCAGCAAAGATTATATTCTCAGCACATTGTAATACACCTACACATATACGTCAGCGCTTAGAAACCTAAGCATGTATGAATGTAATTTAAGTTTCGAAAAAGAGAGCTATTGTGTAGTTGGGTAAAACTAGATTTTTAACCCCATAAAATATGAAGAATGCCCCAAAATGTATACACATTTTAGGAAAGAAAAAACTGTATTAAATTGTAATACTCAATATGTAATGATAAGGAAAGAATCCAAGTCACATCTGAGCACCTCTTCTCACTGCAGACGTCAAATGTGACCCAAATGTTACAACTTAATAAAAGGAATGCTATCCTCACACTATAAAGGTAATGTTTTGGTAGGAGCAAAGGTAATGTTTTGCTCTCATAAAATAGAATTTGTAGGCACAAAAATTTCTTTATTCCCCAAATGGTTCTTTCAGCTCCCCCACTTCTAAACTTTCTCAAGATGACGGTGGTTATGGTTGCCAATTTTTCATTTTACCCCACATAGCACTATCATTTTGTAGTCATAGAAGCTTGTATATTCCAAATTTGAAAAAGGGAGGTGATGAGTAACTTAGGATAATGTCTTCCTCCCCAGCTCCAGCGATGTGTCTCTTCCTGCTACCACCCGAGCTAAATGGGAGAGGACTAGACCTGATCACGTGTGAAGGGGCTTAGAAGGTTCTCAAGCGACGGTTACTGCTCAGAGTAAGATAAAATTAAAACTCTGTGAAAGAGAATAAATGGAACTCCACATTTTAGGATTTTTCCTTATCTAAAATTCCTTCTTTTAATATTTCCAAACACTGATTCTTTTTAAATGGGTCCTCCACTCCCCATAGATAATCAAATGTTTGAACTTTTGTTTTAGAAAAGCTTTCAGTCATAATCTCTTACTTTCCTTATAATACACGCACACTAGATTCCGGAATATCTCCTAAAATTCTACATTAATACCTCACATAATTTCAATTTGGCTTATTTTTATCATAGTTTATTATAAATTTTGTCTAACATCAATATTATTTTTAAGTTGAAACAATGACTAATGTATGCTCTCATAAGTAATCATCTTTCAAAATGGCTAAAGCTATCAGTTGTTCAAGAAAGCTTTACAATTTAAAATTGCTGTTATACTAGGTGAGAACTATGACTCTGCGATATATGTATAACCTTTTGATCAATCAATTGACATTAACTTAATACCTCTTCTGTCCTGTTCTGAAGTTAGCAATGCTTATTAACGTTAATCTACTTGTACCTGTTCTTCATTTCTAAAAGTATTGTGTTGGCTTGCTTTATTCTCTTGATTTCCACAGTGTATCTATAAAAATGGAAAAATCATATACTTACAAATAAAAATGCAAAAGAGGATGTATACTATATTTTATAAAGTAGGTATGATTAACTCGAGATGGAAAGTATGTTTTCAGCATTCAGAGTCTCTTGTATATCATGTGTGATAAAGGAATAAAATAGTCCACAGATATTTTATTCTTTTTTTTCTCTTTAAAATTCTTTTTCAATTGACAAAGTGATAACCACTAAGATTGTAACTAAACCTAGAGCACCACAGCCCGAGATGGCTTTTCACCTGTAAGCTCCGTGCACGTGAACCTGCCCAGCTTCCAGCATGTGCTGCCTAATGGACATTTTTTTGACATAAACTTGCAATGGCAGCTAAGTCAACCAGAAGTGGAATATTTCCCAGGGTGGCCAAATCAAATCTATGGGAATTAATTTGTTCTGGTAAATAAAGAACTGAAGTGGAAGAGCTATGATCCTTAATAAACCAGGGAGAAGTTCTTGCAATTTCTTGTAATTAAAGTGCCTATATACAATATTGAATAATACCATTATCATTTACTCAAAATCATGCAGAATTTAAAACAACTTGCCCTATGTAAAAGATTAAAACTCAAAAACATTGGAATGTTTAGTCTGGTTAACAGAATGAAAATACTTTGCTACTTTTAAAGTAGATACTGTATGTTTACATATTTTATTACATATGTAAAAATGCTCATACAGTACCAGACATAATGCCATCACATGTAAGTTAGTACACGTTATATATCATTAGTAGTTTGATGGAAAAGAAAAGCTGTATATAATGTGCATCAAAGCAATACAGACCTACTTTTTCAAACCCTTTCAAATAACTTCTAATTAGTACACCAATTTTGCCTGTTGTAGAAAGATATTGCCATTTCATCTAAAATAGTGTTTTCTTTTACCTAACGGCACTGATTCCTCAAGCTAGCCTCCCTCCCTCTCTCTTTCTCCCTCCTTCCTTCCTCTGTTTTGTTTTCTTTCAGTTTTTGGTTGGGGCCAGGATTGAACCTGCCACCTCTGGTATATGGGGCAGGCGCCCTATTCCTTGAGCCACAGGCACTGCCCTTTTCCTTTCTTCTTTCTTGTCTTTCAGGTTTTCTTTTCTAAAAATATATATTTATAATCTTTATCCTTCAGTCAAAGCAAGAACATTGTGAAATAAATGAGAGACTACAGTTTCACCGTCTTTCTCTTTCCCCGCCATGAGCCACATAGTGTACATCATAACTCTGACAGTCAGCTGTACAATTTGGAAGAAGACCGATCAGTTAAGGATTGTCAAAGTGCGTCTGTAAAACAAGATTCTAGCAGATATGAAAATTCTTGTACTGGAACAAACTATTGTTTTGGGATATGTTTGAAATGTTGGGTAGACAGTATAAAAATTAGATGGACATTATTGTAAAGGCTTAACATGTTGAATAAAACTAAGTGTTTATATTGTTCTAAATGTTTCTTTTACAAAGTCATCTTTGTTTTTTTGACTACATATTGGCAAATCGCAATTTCATCATCAATCCTGATATTGATGGACATTTAGATATGGTTAATCTAAATTCGAATGTTGCAATGAACTAATGTGCATATTTTTCTATTTTTATGCCTATAACTATTCATGTTTACACATATGCAAATATTATAGTAAGACAATGTACATTATCCATATTCCATTTCTTCAAATTTTCTTTCTGCTCTTCATTTTCTGAATAGAAATTTTGAGCTTCTCAAGAAAGCCTGCTTCTTTCTCTAGGTAATGCTTTTGTAGTAATCAGCCATAAAATTGCAAGTACTTCTACTATATGATTAAAGGCATAAAGTAGAAGCTCTATAAGTTGACCACCCAAGGGACTGAAACAAACTAGTCAACGTAGTGGTGATCAACATAAGGAACCATGTCTGCTGAACTGATTTGTACATGTGGGGCATGTCTGGTCTGTGAACATTAGGTCAACTTAAGGAAGTGGTCAGTATAGGGAGATAGACAGCTGTGGAGGGTGTACTGTAATTTAAGATGAGAAGTAGAAAAAAACTCTCTAGACTCCTATAGTATTATAGGACAATTATGAAACTACTCAAAAACAGACTCTATTCTTCAAAATAAAACTGTTATCAGAAAAAAATCTTTTATAAAAAGGGAATATTCTAAGACACTCAGAATTAAGAAATTATGTTCTATATAAATAAAATTTACGCTCTAAAAGTCTATAATTTCTACTAATTTGTTGCCAGAGTAATGATCTTTAAATTGGCATCTACGTTTACTGAAAGGATCATTCGTTGCAAGTTTTGTTTCTTAAGCTTAAGAAGGTCATAGACTTTCTTTTTCATATGCCTGGAATTTGGAGAAACCAGGCTTTTGGAAATGAGTAATACACATTTATATTACATGTAGTTTAGTATGAAAGTTAATGTAATTAAATTCAGAAAGCTTGGTAAGTTTTTCACAAAATGGCTTAAACTATTTATACCACCACTAAGTGCACGTAAGAGGGCAACTTCCCCACCCTTGCCAATTTTAGATTTTAATATTTCCACAGTCTCAAAAATGAAAACTTATAGTTCATTGTGATAATTGTAACTTCATTTTTAATTTTCTATCATATATGTGAGACACTGGTATTTCTTCTTCTGTATGCACATATTTATGCATTATTGCTTGGATTTAAAAACTTTATAATGTATTGCATACTATAATATTTGTTTTACATACAGTCATACATTGCTTAATAATGGAGATATTTTCAGAGAAATGTGTTAGGTGATTTCATGGTTTTCCAAATATCACAGAGTATACTTACACAAACCTAGATGATATAGCCTACTACAGAACTAAGCTACATACTACAGCCTATCTGTTCTAGGCTACAACCATAGGGTGGGCTACAGTACTGACTTCTCTAGTCAGGCAATTGTAACATAATGGTGAGTATTTGTGTATCCTAACGTATCTAAACTAGAAAAGGTATACACCATAACAATATGGTGTTGATAATCTTATATACTAATGCCACATGTGACCACCATCATATGCAATCTGTCATTAACCAAAATATCATTATGTGGCACATGAATGCAATATTTGTTACAAATGTAATTATATATATTTATTATAAAAGTACTAAATGCAGAATACAAATGTCTTCATACAATAACTAAGAAAATGACATGAAGGCTATGTTAAACAGTTTGATGAAAATAGTTCAGATTGTATATGAAATCAGCACATTGTACCCCTTGATTGCACTAATGTACACAGCTATGATTTAATAATAATAATAAAAAAAGTAATTGTTGAAAATAATGAATATTTAAATATGTAAAATAGGATCAGCAGGGTGTCTTCATACTCTAGGCAGCCAAGATGGGTGGATTGGTTGAGCTCAGGAATTTGAAAACTGAGCAAGAGTGAGACTCTGTTTCTACTAAAAAAAAATTGAAAAATTAGACAGGCATTGTGGTGGGCTCCTGTAGTCCCAGCTAACATGAGAGATAGAAAAGAAGGAAGAGGATTGCTTGAGCCCAAAAGTTTGAGATAGCTATGAGCTATGATGCCATAGCACTCTACCCATTGGGAGAGTTAGACTTTGTTTCAATAAATAAATATATAAATAAATAAATATGCAAAATAAATCAATAATCTTAAAATTTTATATAAGGAACTAATTCTAAATATTTAATATATTGCAGAATTTTCATCACAACTTTAAAGCAGCAGCATTATCAACAAAATGTATTGACTGTGTAAATGTCATTCCTTATAAAACTACAGTTTTATCTGAGGATTCAGTAATTTCATATTATCTTATATAATTGATAGCATATGAACATCTCCCTTATCAAGGTAAGGTAAGAAAATTTTTCATTGGTTGTCGGGGTCCCTGGGGGCAAGGGTCCATTAAGACCTGAGCAACTGGCATGACCCACTGAAAGAGGCTGACACAGAATAGAATTTTCAAAGGTGGGAGCTCAGGGGACCACTACCCTTTTGTGGGATCTGGGAATGGTCCCAAGCATCTGTTCCACTCAGCTTTTATTCATATCTCTTTGCCCAGATGGTAAGCTGAGGGAGAGAACAAGGACACCAGAAGTTTCTCTGAGTGAGCATATCAGCTCCTATTATTATTATTATTAACTTTAAGGACCTGAGCAGTCTTGAGAAATCTGAAACTTGAGCCTTGTATGGGGGCAGCCTACTGTCTGGAGTCACACACAGATTCCTAGGGAGGTGTTAAATTCTGCTAGTAAAATGCTTCTGGTGTTAATCTCCTCTGAGGAATCAGTGGGAGAGAGGCATTTTCCTCTCATCACCACCACAGAGGATTTTCCTCTGTGATAAGGGATATAAACCCTCCTGCCAATATCTCAGGGCCCATGCTGTTCCCTTGGTCTCTGCCCCAGCCAAATGCAAATCTCCACAATGGATATCTGCTTTGTCTGTTTAATGGGCAGGAAACAACCTAGTTAATATATCTTTCTAGGTCTTGCCATAGCCTTTTTTATGGCCATTGTTTTTTCCTCAGAGTGCTCACAGACTCAGCAGGGGTGTCCGTAAGCTGTATCCCCAATAAGTCGGAGTTTTAGGAAAGGCCAGAAATTTGTTCCAATAAGAAATTTAGCAATGGCCGGCTTAAAGGCAAACTAGCTGACTTCTTTGTTCTGACTCCTTTAGCTAACTTTTCAATTTTCCCTTTTTCTGGTGGTGCCTTCCCCCCAAGAATGGCTAATTCTGCCTGTAATTGGAATTAAAGTGGTATTTGAACTTGAACAGACTTTTTCTTGGCAATTAGCATTATTATATTATAGGACAGGTATTATAAATACATACCTTTCTAAAATTCTGTATGCAGATTATACATATATTGATACAGCTTTTTCCATAAGAACTTACTCATATTTTCACCCAAAGTTGGGTCAAAGTTCACCCAACCAGATTAAACCCTGGAGAAGCAAAGGAAAGTTGTTATGGGAACTTTCTACAAAGCCAATCTTTGTGGAAATCCTTAAAAATAGAATATCTATGAGGAAAAATAGAAGTGATAAGAAGCAAATCAATAAAACATCATATGATAAAAACCAAGAGAGGAGAAAATTTTTTAAAAAATGCATTTAATAATGTAGTAAAAGAGATATCATAAACTTCAAAGAGTTATATTTTTATTTGGACATTCTGGTTATTAAATAGAAGGAGATTAAGAACATACTGACAAACTAGACCAATATATGTACAAGTAAATATTTTATTTAGACATAATATACATACTGAAAATTGTATAAATTAATGTACGGCTCAAAGAGTTATCCCAACGTAAACGTACTTATGCATCTTTTACCTGGTTGGATGATTTTAATGTTGCCAGTATAATCAGAGAGACTCTTCAGTGTCCCCTACTAATTATCATTCTTTCCTCTCTTAACCACTATCCTGACTTATAACACCACTGCTTTGTTTTGCCTATTTTGTAACTTCACATAAATTTAAAAGGCTATGGATATTATTTAATCTTTGGCTTCTACTGCTCAGTATTATGTTTAGGAAATTCACTGATATTCCTGCAAGTAGAAGTACACTTTTTTCATATCTGTAAAATTTTCCTTTCAAGGGATGTTTTTCACATATATGTGTTAATTCTAATTCTTAATATATTTTTTCATTCTCACATGGTTTTGAGCAGTAGATGCCTACTTTTTTTACCCTCAGACAATCTGGGTTTCCTTATTTCTGTGAATGGTCTGAAATGCTAAAAGCTCCTCAACTTCAGTTCACACAAAGTTTACCTATTCTCTACCAGAGAGCTCTTTCTGACACTGGGGGAATATTACACACAGCTATGGGGCAGGCACCACCCAGGCCAGAACGTGGGGAAATTTATGCTGCTAGGCACAAGCCTCAACCCATTGGGAATGAAGCTAAACATAAATGCCCTATTATTCTTGTTTTCCTGAAGGATAATTCTAAGGTTTATTAGACATAAGTCCCAGACAGACCCAGAGTTTGGGCTCCAATTGCCCATTGTTCTATACTTCATTTGTTTATGTCTTCACTAAGTGATTTTGTATCACCCAAGTCCTTTTCTTTGTATCGCTTGAAACCAAAAGCGGCTACCTCCAGAAGTCACCTTAGAAAGAGAACCACAGCATTTGATTCTGGAATTTTCATGATCAAATGGTAACAAAAAACCTATGGCATTGGTGATAAACAGAGGGATCACAACACCGAGAAAGCTGTCAAGTTATAATTACTCAAGCATTGGCAGATAGTGATGAATGGCAGGTAGGATACTGAGCACTTGTTTTATGAATATACTGGGATTGGAGAGAGGTTGAGGCCAAAAATAGCTATAGCTATCTCAGATTTGACCAGCTTTCATTCACTTCTCTAGATGCCTTGAAGGAGAAGAATGTCATATACTAGCTTGTGAAATATCTTTTAAAAGAGTACATTTTTCTTTAGTTGTGCATAAGAAGCTAATGAACACATTTTATTTACTTTATTTTTTAGTTCTTAAATTTCCATTTGATTTATCTTTATAGTTTTCATTTTACTTCTAACATTAGCCATGTATGTTTTCTGTTCTTAAACAAATAAATCATAATGATTTTATAGTCCATATCTCAAAATGTCATTACCTTTATTTCTTTCTGAGTATCCTCATAATGTTTATTGTTGTCTTGATTTCTGTTTAAGTCCTCTTTTTTGATTAATGATTATATATAATCTAGAAAGATAAGTACACACCACTTTAGGTCATGGAAATGTCAACCTAAAGAAAGAAACTGAAGCACAAAACATAATTTTAAAGAGTTAACTAGAACCAAGATAAGGAAAGCTCCTCAGAAGGCTCAGATCCAAGTAACTCTGGGTATGAGCTCTGTTCAGCTTTCCTTGTAAGTGGATTTTTAAATGAGGTTCAAGGAGTGGGCTGAGACAAAGCTGTTCACCAAGAATTCTCATTGGTTTACAGAAATAACACTGATTAATGATGGGCTATACATTATTAGCTATCAATATAATAGAGTATGAGTTATGAGGTCCACGTGGAGCCTTATAGGGTTAATATATAGCTACTTGTGGTAACGATTTAAAGCCCACACAGAAAACAGCTTCAAGAGATAATTACTTAAGTCAAGTAGGGATGGAGGGACAGGCCACTTTCTCATTCCCATTCCCCTCTGTGGCTGATAATTTAGAGGAGCCTCAATCTTCAGATAAAGGTGTCTTTTCTTTCTCAGAAGGATACTCTTTTAGTTTTTGTCATGCAGTTAGACTTGGTAAAAAGCACCTTAAACCAATCAGGTATTGAAATGATGACACATTGGTTTTCGGTTCTTGTGAGAAATGGTCTTTTTACACTTTGTTTATAGCATTTCTCTTCTGTGTCTTTATGGAAAGCATAGCATGCTTACCGGCTTCTTGCAGGTCTTACACTTCATTTCTTGTTTCCCCAGCTGTGTGACCAGTGGAGAAATACCTGCTAAAGGTTTAGTTTTTCAACAGGATTTTCAAAGTTGGCGCTGTGTTATTGGGGAATTAATACATCAAATGCTATGCTGACCTGTCTTGTCCTCCATTATCCCTCTTTCCTTTGAAATTTGCTGTTTGCTAGCTTTCTGATGGCTTCATCTTTCCTCTACCTGTTCTATTTATTTTTTAAAAAAGTAATCATTTGAAACAACCTACTTCACATTGTCAAAAATAGAACTCACAGAGTTTTACACAATCAGCAACTGCAATACTTAATTTCTACTATTTTAGATCTTCTATTCTGATGTATCTCACATTAAAGAATTTTAAGTTTATTGTATTTGTATAAAAGAATCTTTCCACTTTTATTGCAGGTATTTACGCACTGGTAGTATGTCTTACTCAGCTTCATAAATTGTCTTGTGTATCAGGCTCCCAATATTAGATGTTTTATCAAATAATATACAATTTTCTTAGGTTTACCAATAATGCTAAAATTTCCTCTATCCCAATTTAGCTAAACTTCTTATTTTCTGCAACAAAAATGATCTGTTTTCATTTTATTCATCATTTCTCATTTCCCTGATTTGCACAGTGGTAGAACCACCTGTTAGTTATTTTAGCAAATTATGAAATAGTTTTAGATGGCTGTAGCATTTAACACCCTACCTTGATATCTGGTAAATATAATATCCACCTCATTTGGCTAACCTGGGAAGTGTTTTTCTTATTCTTACTTCAAATATTTTATTCTATAAATCCAAGTGTACCCTATGCTGCACAATTTAAGGGTGATTGTTATATTTCCTGAGAGGTAAAATTACCCCACATTAAGATTCTATGCATAGCTTGATATAATCACCTGAAAATTTACTACCTACTGGGTTTTACTATTGACAAAATGGAGCATTTCTTAAATATTTAGAAGAATATAAATGTAACAAAGTTAGAAAAGATAATTGCACTGTTCTAAGGACAAGCGGCTTCCATTGTCTGATAACAAAGTAACACACCTTTTGAGATGATAGGCTCAAATAACGTTACAATAAAGCTAAAGAATTACTTTATGGAAGATATTGTGTTACATATATTGAATAGTTTTAAGAACATCTCAACAATACTGATCTTATAACTGTGTCTTGTAAGAAACATAGTTATGAAATGAAGATTATATCAATTCAAGAAAAACATTTTATGCTAATTTATTACACATTAGATATAAACCTGACCTTTTTCTGCATTAAGACATAAACTGTAAGTTTAATGTGTCATTCATGTAATTTGATGTACTGTTATGATATACAGGATTATTTTTTTCTTTTAAGAGACCTGTTTTAAAAGTTACTTTTAATTTACTATTTTATTATAGCAACTCTTTACCTTCAAAAATGAAAACAAGGTAAATTACTTTGATACATATTTATATCAAATTTTTGAGGTATATCTTAAAACATATATTAACATAACAAAATTCACCTATTTTACAAATATAATGAAATAAATGTATTTACCATGTGAGTGTAGTTTCAATTAACTTCAGCTATTTCATCACGTCATGACATTCCCCAGGACCCCTTTAATCTCCCCTGGCCTACCACTTCATGCCACTATAAATTAGTGATTTCCTTTAGAATTTTATAAAAATTGAGTAATATCAAATGCATTCTTTTGGGTATTTTTTCTTTTTTGCTCAGTGCAATATTTTGGATTAAAAATTCAGTTTTAATTATGTAAGTTTTATAATATTATGCCCAATATTTATTGTTAAATATAATAATTATTAATATATTTCTATATTTCTTTTAAAATATAAATTACATGTGGGTAGCTAGAAACCAATTTTGCAAAGAACTGAATGAAATCTCACTGACAAAATTTGCTGTCTATTATTCTAAGGATATACTAAAAGTTACAGAAAAGTTTTATCTTTTTTTAAAGATTACTTTTAAGTTAGAATTGTGCAAACTAAATTTAAAATATTATAAATGCTTTTTATAGTTATTTCCTTTTCCTAATTTCAATTTTATATATTTGTAGTTTTTTTTTACTTTTTAAAATTTGCTAGTGATTGTTTGCAGGATTTTTTGTATGATAAATTACAGATTGTTCAGTTACATTTGAAAAATAACTCATAGAATAAGAATACATGATGTTTTTGGTGTATACAGGGTGACCATAAAGTTTGTGTGCAATTTAAATAGTTGAAATTACACATGAATTTTGTGGCCACCTTGTATTTGTCCTAAATATTACATGAGGTAAACTTATATTAAATATTAGTTATTTTTATCTGATATTCACATGTAATTGGACATTCTGTGTTTAATTCATTGAATCTGGCAATCATATTTATGTGTTATAATGGCTCCCCTTCTGCTTATAATTTATATTTTATACATTTTTATCTTCATTACTTCCATGCTTCTATTCTCTTCTGCTTTATTACAAGGTATAACAATTAAGTTTGTACACTTGCTGCTGTATGCTTACCTACATGGGCAGTGCTGTACGAATAACTCAGTAAGGTTCAGAACTTTGCTCTATCAGTGTCTCACAGCTATGTTTGTGTCAATGTTGGCAGGGTCTTGATGGGTGGTATCTACTATTGTTGCCACACGATTTTCTGTGCCATCCTGAGAATGTCAGAGCTTAAATTAGAGCAATGAACAAACATTAAATTTCTTGTTAAACTTGGCAAGGATGGAAGGGAAATCAGGGACATATTAGCTCAAGTTTATGGGGATAACTCCATAAAGAAAATGACAGTGTACATTTTTCTGAGAAGAGAGAACACATCACTGATGACGAGAGGTCAGGGCAGCCAACAAAGAACAGAATGATGAAAACATTCCAAAAATGTGTCAAATTATATGTCAAAATCATTGGCTGATTGTGAGAAGCATAGCAGATCAAGTAAACATTGATATAAAAATAGGAAAATCTAAACTGAAAATCTTGGCATGCAAAAAGTGTGTGGAAAAGTTGTCCTGAAGAAGGTCACTAATAAATAAAAGTAAATTGTCAAGTGCTGGGAGAATGGGGACCAAAGACCCCATTCTTGGCAAAGGAAAGTGCCCTCAGAAACATGGAAAATTAAAAAGTAAGCTGAGTGCATTGGAAAAAAGAAAAGTCAGCTGGTTTATGTTTAAGCTAGCCATTGCTAGCAAGCTTCCTGCCTTTTCTGAAATTCTAGCCCGTTGCAATACAGCTTACAAACATTCTACTGGGTCTGGGAGCACTCTGAGCCAAATAATGGTCATAAAAGAGACTGTGGCCAGTCCTAGAAAAAGATACATCTTCTAGGGCATTTCCTGCCTAGCAAGCAGGCAAAGCAGATACCCACTGTGGAGACTTGCATTTTCCTGGGGCAGAGAACAAGGGAGGAGCTCGAGCCCTGAGATATTGGCAGAAGCTCTTATATCCCTTATCACAGAGGAAGATCCTCTTTGGTGGTGATGGAAGGAAAATTCCTCCCTCCCACCAATTCCCCAGAGGAGATTAATGCTGGTGGCATTTTACTCCACAGGGAACTAGCGGAGTTTAACACTTTCCTAGAAATCTGTATGTGTGACCTCAAGTGGGAGGCTCTTGCAGTATGAGGCTCAGATTTCAGATTTCTCAAGACTACCCTGAAGGTTCATAATAGCAATAGGAGCTAATATGATCAGTCAGAGAAGCTGCTGACGTCTTTGTTCCCTCCCTTATCTTACCTTCTGGGCAAATAGACTCCACTAAAAGCAGAGTGGAGAGAACACTTGATGCCATTGCTGGAATCCTACAAACAGGCAATGGATCCCTGAGCTCCCACTTTTAATTCTACTCTATGTCTCATGTCACTTTCTTTACCATCATTTCAAACATTATATTTTTTCAGTGGGTCACTGCCAGTTTCCACAGACCCTGTTCCCAAGACGGGACCCCAACAGTCAAGATGTTTTGGAGAGTCAAGATGATGCTTTGACTGTGTAATCAGTAGTGATAAAGCTTGGGTACACCAATAGGACCCTGAAACAAAGTGTCAAAGTACACAATGGAAGTCAGCCAGATCTTCATGACCAAAAAAGTTTCATCAGTCCAAACCAAGAGTGAAAACAATGTTGCTAAAATTTTTTGATATCAGAGGGTTTGTTCATCACTAATTTGTACAGTCAGACAAAGCATTGACTAAGTTTATTATGTGTTTACTACTTTTAAGGGTTGAAAAGGCTAAATGGAAAAGTTAGACAAAAACAAACTGAACTTTTCACCAACTCATGCCTCTTGCATCGTGACAATGTACCAGCTCTTACAGCACTATCTTTGAAGAAGTTTTTAGCCAGGAAACAAATAATTGTATGGGAACACCATTCCTACTCACTTGATCTGGCCCCCAGTGACTTTTCTGTTTACATGAAGATAAAGGAAATATTGAAAGTAAGATATTTTGACCACAAGCAGGACATCAAGGGTAATATGATGACAAAACTTTGGTGGCCATTCTGAAAAAGAGCTCCAAAATTGCTTTGAAGTGTCAACTAGCCCCGAAGAATACTTTGAAGGTGACCTTATTAATATACAGCAAAGAGTTACATAGCACTTTTCTAAGAGAAGTTCCCAAACTTAATTATCAGATTTCATGTATGATGTTCTTTTCCTATGTTTTTGAAAAAGTTGCTTAATAAATGAATTTTATTTTTACTTTTACCAATACAAGTATTTAATGGTAAAGTGTCCTATAAATGCCTTAGCCTTTTTGATGTATGTTTTCATTGTCAGTACATTCAGAAAGTTTGAGATCTTATTTTTTATTTCTCCTTTTACCCAAGTTTTCTTAATTACATTTTAAAAACTCAGGTGGAAGGGACTTAAATAGAAATTAAACATAAATTATTTATATTTAATGGATTATGATTAAATGCTATTTTTACCATTTCTATTATTTAAAATTTTTTGAGGGGCTGGGTGCAGTGGCTCACTCCTGTAACCCTTACACTCTAGGAGGCTGAAGTGGGTGGATTTCTTGAGCTCACAAGTTTGAGACCAGCTGAGTAAAAGCAAGGCACCATCTGTGTTAAAAACAGAAAAAATAGCTGGGTGTTGTGGCTGTCACCTGTAGTACCAGCTATTTGGGAGGCTCAGGCAAAAGGATCACTTGAGCACAAGAATTTGAGGTTGCTGTAAGCTATGATGCCCTGACACTCCAACCAGGGTGTTTCAAAGCAATGTTTTCTTCTTGAGGACTTCTTTGTGGTCTAAATGTATCATGCCTTTGCGCAAAAATGTAATTTTTTATGAGAGTTCAGAATTTGATATTTAAGGTGTTCCTTATCAATTATGGTGATAAAACCTTTTTACATTTACTTTTTAATTTTGTCTATTTAATCTGACTTCATTGTGGAAGATGTTTTAAAGTTTATTCGTATTACCATGTTTCTCTTTATTTTCATTTATTCTGTTAACTTCCTATTTTATGAAAATTGCTGCATTTGGGGATACATAAGTATTAATAACAGCAATTTTGTAATAGTGCTTTTTTTGTCTCCTTAAACCCTTTCTGTCACAGGTGCTTAATAAAATAGGAACATTGGGACTTCTGATTTGTATGTGTGTATACATACACATATACATATATATATGTATATACACACACACAAATTCTTGTAATTCTCTGTTATGCCTTTGTTGATCCTTTCATTTTGAACATCTTTTTCTTTAAATGGGCTGATTAAGGACATATATTGATATGCTTGATCTCAATTCTGTCTTTTTTCTATTTTATTTTATCAGTCTACATTTTCATAAGGTATTTTCTTTTTTTTCTTGTCATCTTTTGTTATTCAGAAAGTTTAAAAAATTTTTGTAAATATTATGTGTATATGTAAGTTATGTTTATATATTGTTTTCTAAGTAATAGATATATGCCATTTACCATCTGATCATCCAGTATGATTTTTTTAATTGGCATTTTCTTTTACATAACTATAGTAAACTTTCCACAATCGGAAAATTAACATTGAAACAATATTGTTACAAACACATAGAGCATATACAGAAACTAAGAAAATGATTAAATATACTATGGATAATGAGAGGCAGGATCTTTAGAGTAGAGAGTTATAAATTTGGAAAGGGGTAATGCTAGAATAAAACTTATTAAGTTCAGTTGGAGATGTAATTATGAGTTTATTAGTTTAATAACAATATGTAGGCAGAAATGTATTTATACAGATGTGTATATACACATAAAATCACACAATGTTGTATGTATCAATGCAAAGATTTGTAAATATACACATGTACACATATATATGCACATACACTTGGGTATATATACACATGCAAATACGATATGCTATAAAAAGCGTCTGAAGATTTTTGTTATGTGTTTTCCATTTTCTAATCCTGAAATTAATAAGAAAGTTAAAAAAAAATGTCTGTTGCCACAGGCGCTATCTAAAATCTTTCCAAAACCTTTTGTTCTTGTTGTTGGAGATTCTGAAGCTTATTTGAAATACATTTCCTTCACAATATTTTGCCTCTTTATATGTATTTTCTGTGATAAAACAATTCCATTATTTTATCATCTTTTTAATATTTTTCTTTGCAACTGAGCACATTCAAAGAGCTCACGTAAAATGAATGATTGAAGCTAGAAAATCACCACTTTTGTCACAATAATCCCTATCTGTTTATCAGTAGAATTACCATTAGTATTTCCTGTCACTTTTGTTATGCAATTTACTCATTAAATTTGATTCATGTCATACAGCGACCATTAAAATGAAGCATATTTCATGTCATTCAGTGACGATATGGCTTCAGAGTCCTCCTGTTTTCCAAGTCACTTACCACAAAAATGACAGTACTGAAGATGCATGCTGAAAACTGCATTTGTCTTCTTGACAGAGTGCGCTACACTTCACAAATATTTACAGTCTCAGATGTTTGTCACCAGCAATTATTCAATGGTTTCACTTATTAATGTGTCAATAAATGTACAATTTTGTACAAAAATTGTGCATCATTCTTCCCTGCAGTTATGCAATTTTATGATAGACACTGTGGTGTGAATGCAGCAGTGTGCTGGAGCTGGCTCATATTTGACTGAAAAGAGTTGATTAGGAATACCTGCTTCCCACTCTATGTTCAATGATCTTGCACTGATACTTTACAATCACCATAGTGGGCCTGCCTACAATGTGGAAGTTGATAAATGAAAACAATCATCCCCCTTCTCTCCCACTCCTCAGGGAGTCTTTGGCTGAATATTTACCAGCACATTACTCCTCTAATGTCCTCTGAGAATATGGTATATTCTATAGTGATGGAACTTTAAGTGGAAAATTGGCAGTTAAATAAGAGTTAGCAAGTTGAATATGGGTTGTAGAAGGTGAAAGATAGAAATAATATAGGCCTATAATTCGTGAGGTTAAACATTGGATAAATGCATAGCCTGCTTAAATAACTGAAAAATGCTATAGCGGAAAGATAACAGAAATTTTCACAAAATTATGAAAAATTAAGGTATAGAAGTAAGCTGAAGAAATATTATAAGCATTCAAGAAGTATGGATTTTGGATAAAGACAAGAGTTTGGACAAATTCTTAAAAGGAAATGGATAAGCATGCTATCATAAGTATTTTAAAATATCAATTACAGATTTAATGGGTTAGGTAGGAGAATTAATAGCCAGATGGAAGGTGGCTCTTTAAATACATGAGACAATCAGGGGAGAGCCCAGAAATGTTCCCTTTAGACATGAGAATAAACTAAATATAGAGTGCAGGCTACTCGACAAATGTTCTAAAGTCTTAAAAAACAAGTCTGAAGAGATTAAACCTAGTCAAAACTCATCTAACTAATTGTCAATAAACTTTAACTCTCTTCTACACATGCTAAAATCTAGACTTGATTAACATAAAATTCATGGTATGTGTCTTTCAAATTAAAATTATCAGATATGAAAGCTCACGAAACTATAAGCCCAAACAAAGATATAATTCAGTCAAAAGATATTCTCAAAAATATACGATGGAATTGGCAGATAAATTTATAATTACTGTAAATGTGGTCAGTAAGCTTAATTATGTAACAGCCAACATGATCATAATGAGCAAAGTAATGGAAGCCAGGGAAATGAACATTTCTTAAGTAATGTATGTATGCTTATCAAACCTAAAACTTTACCTCTGGTAAAATAAACTGAGGAAAATATGTAATGCCTACTCATTCACACCCCTAATAAGAAATCCAAATCTTCACACAAAAGCCCAGGAAATGATTTTGTCTTCCCTCACCTTGCATGGGTCTTGGTTCTAAGGCATAAGGACCTGGGTTCTGCCCTCAGCACCAAGTGAGAAGGACCAATTCCAGGTCAAAAACCCTTTCTTATTTTTTAAAGGCAAGTCTGAAACAAAGTTTATTGAGGAAGAGAAAGATAAGCTTAAAGAGTAAGAAAGTTACAAAACAGGATGCCTTTGCCATAGACAGTGAATGGTCCTCCATTGCCAGGGCAAATACACAAAGAGGCCAAAACTTTTCCATTATCAAACATGTACACTGTTGCATAGAATGAATGCTGTACTGGTAATACTTAAATGTGCTTTATAACTTGAGCATCCTTGTATGTATAGTATGTACGAAACCTTTCATTCACATCCAAAGTTTTCTTCTTATCTCCACCAAAAGAATTAAACATATTGTCTTTTTCAGAAAACAGAAGCAGTCTCAAGTTTGTCAGCTCCTAAAATAACTTTCAACTGTATAATCTTACATTTGACTTAAATATTTTATATTTTTCACTGAAATTTCAGCGTTTCAGGAGGCAGCAAGATGTGGAACTCAGTTTTGTTCTGAGATTAAGTTGTTTGAATTCATCTATTAAAATACATTAAACATATAGATATGTGGTTTGGAATATCATCATAGAAGTACGGGGTGGAAAAGTATATTTTAAACCACTAGCTTATAGATTACGACTGAAAAATTGTGAGTGGGTGAGGGCATAGGGCAGAGTGGTGAAGTAGGTAAACATTTAAAGACCAAGTAGAGGAGAAAGAACTGCCAATAAAATTGACAAGGAGGAGGCTGAAGGAGTTTTTTTTAAGACAGAGTCTCACTTTGTCGCCCTCAGTAGAGTGCCATGGCGTCACAGCTCACAACAACCTCAAACTCTTGGGCTTAAGTGATTCTCTTGCATCAGCCTCCCAAGTAGCTGGGATTACAGGGACCTGCCACAATGCCTGGCTTTGTTGTAGTTGTCGTTCTTGTTTGGCAGGCCCTGGGCTGGGTTCCAACCTGCCGGCTCCCGTTTGTGTGCCAAGCACCCTAGCCACTGAGCTACAGGTGCTGATCTGAGGCTGAAGTTTAATAGAAAAACAGAGGCACAAAAATCTGGGAAGGAGGCAAGAAAGTGAAGAAAGCTTCTCAAGCATCCAATACCACCTTAGATATCAAGTAAGATTAAAACTGAAAAGTAAGGTGAATAATAATTATATTACAAAAGCAATCCAGAGCACAGAAATAGATTCTATTAGACTGAGAAAAATATCAGAAACCTTAATTAATTCCAAATTCAATATTCTATATTCAATCTTTCTTAGAGTGTGTTACATATTTACAGGCAAAATCAGATAAGCTCATTTACTATTTCTCCATTTAAAATGATGAATGAGTGATGCATGTTGACAGTCGTCAGATACGGCAAGCTCCTTCAGCTGCTTCTCACTGAAGTAGTTCTCCATGTGACGATTAAGACACTGGCCATGCTCTGATTCTATGCAGTTGCTTAGAAAATGTTATCAAATGTAATAAACAGTTAAGAAATACAAATGAAACAAACATAACTAAGGTCAAAATAACTGATCTCAAGAGTTTAGCAGCAGATGAATCATCATTTGTGATAATTCTTTCAACTTTATTGTATGGTATAATAATCAGGACAGGCAAACTGCTATAACAAATACTCATATATCTCAGTGTCTTTATATAATGTGATTTATTTCTGCCTCGCATTATGGTTATACTAGCTGAGCATCGGGTGGACAAGGCTCCTTCTCTTCACTATGTCTGTTACCCTGTTCTGATCTAGGTCTAGGTGGCAGACAAAGGAGCAAGAGTTGAAATATTGTCTTGGGCTACACTCTGTCAGGTAATAAATGGAAAGTTGTAATGCAACACAACCCAGTGTGTGCGTTTAGGGCCAAAACAAAAGATGACACACACCACTGCCATTTATATTTAACCAGATAAAGCTCAATAACGTGGCTCACCTGAATACAAGTGATGATAGAGACTGGCAGCCCTCAGAGCAAAGGAAACAGACCTTAGCTAGTACTAAGAAGATTCTGGACCAGAATGCCGAGTTACCCAAAACGTTTGGCCTCACCTACAGCACGGATAATACTAGTTTCATATGATATGAAGTCAGTTACTGAGTTTTTTTCTTGTAACATAGCCAGAATTTGGTTGCCTCTCCCCATCCTCACTCTCACAACTTTGGTCGAAGGCACCATTAGCTCTTGTGTATATTGTTGTATTTCTTGCTTTCCTTTAACTTGTGCCCCGTTAGAAAACTAGGGTCCATCTAGCAGCCAAAATCACCCTCCTAAAATCAAGAGACATCAGGTTATAGTCCTTCTCAAAATTCTCCAGTGGCCGTTTGTCCCACTCAGACAATATTTCCGTCTGGGTTTCATTTACTCCTCTGACAGCGTGTCCCCTCCTCCTTCACCATCAGCCACACTGTTCTTGTAGCTTCACTTAGGCACTTAGGCAGGGAGGCAGTAAAGCCAGGGCTTTTGCACTTGTGCCTCCCTTTGCCTGGAATATCATTTGCTTAAACAGCTGCAAAGTTTGTTCTTTTATTCCTTTTGTTTATGCATAATATGATAAAATCATCAGTGTAGCCATTCCTGATAACACTATATGAAACAGCTTCCTTGTACATACACCTCCAGTAATTGCTTTTCTACGCAATACAAAATTTATTTCACTCAATAGCAAATATCACCTTCTGAAGTATGCTTATTATGTGTTATTCAATTACTGCCTGCTTACTGCTAACACATGTAAAATGCAATCCCCATGATAGCAAGCACCTTGCTGATATTCCTCAAGTTTTTTTATCTCTAGAGCTAAAAAATTGGAACATAATCAACATTTAAAACATGTGTTGGAGTGAACGACAGGTGTAAATGGTATTTCAAGAATAAGAAGAGTATGTTTTATTCTGAAAGTAGTTTGACAGTATTTATATTCTTAAACATTAGTACTGTCTGCATGCATTTATATAATTATATAATTTCTATTTATTATTTATCTCTCAATATCATCACATAAATGTATTTTCTTTAAATATGCCTTTATTATGGTTTTAAAATCCATGTTACTGGATATTTTTTAATATAATAAATTGGCTATTATGGATTTAATATTGAAGAACTGCTCTTATATATAAATACTTTTATGTGCTTGTCTTAGTTTTGTTATGCTATAGCAGAATAACCTAGACTTGGCAATTCATTAAAAAAAGTACTTTTTTTTCTTTCCCTTATAGTTCTGGAGTCTGGAAAGCCAAAGTCAGAAGTGCACATGTCTGGTGAAGGCCTTCTTACACTGCCACGCCATGACAGAAGGCGAAAGGGCACGAGAACAAGAGAAGGGGGAGGAGAGGAAGACAGAGGGCCAAGGAACGTATTCCAGCATGATTCATCAACTCCAGAGAACATAGCAATAGTCCATTCATTAGAAAAAGCCCTCATGGCCTAATAACCTATTAAAGATCCAACCTCTCAACCTTGTTGCTTTGGTATCAAATCTCTAACACATGAACTTCACTGGACACATGGAAACCATAGCAGAATTTAAAATTCATCACCTATAGCAGATTCCTACAACTGGATTTATATAGGCAAAAGGCAAAGACTTTCAGAAATACCTTGATAATGCTGAATATAAATTCCTATCTTGAAAGACTTTATTTATACTCTCAACACATGCTCACTAACATTATCATTTAGAAGTTTTTGTGACTGTTAGTGTAATTATACAACACTGTACAGTATGGTATTATATATTAACTCTTAATGCATACTTAAAGCAGACATTCTCTGTGTGCTAGGAGCTTGTTGATAATTTTATTCATATTTTTGATTAGTAAGAAATCTTACAAAACCCAAAATTGTGAGAAATTATTGTATTAAACCCACACTCATTAAATGCCTAATCCCTTTATGGTTCACTGAGTGCTATCTTATTTATTGTCTCACCTGTTCCCTACAATGGGACTTCTTGTTACAAATTTGTAAGTGATGACATTGTATGTTTTTTTGGCATATAAATATGTTTATCTTGTCAAACCATGAGCTCTAATTTCCTTGGAAAAAATAAACATGTCTAACTAAATTTTGTATTTCTGGAAAATAGTATCAGAGCTATGAAATAATGTCAGAGAGAGAATGAATGAATTTTTGAGATATTGACATCCAAATATCTCAGAAAGTGACTTGTTCAAGGCACAATGTCTGAACTTAACTCAAGGACCTTTGATCTCAAGCCCATTGTTCTTGAGAAGAAACGAAGTATGTTGATTTATTGAAGAAGATGATGAGTTTCTCTGAAAATTATTATGCACTAAAAGATAACAGGAGACAATGATTTTGAGTATCATTAACTCAGATACTAACATCTCAGGACACGGGTTTAGAAAATTACCAAGGTCTAAATGCAATTTAAAAAAAACACTTATTATCTAATGAATATTACTAACAAATAACAATGGCTCTTACCACAGACCCCCATACATAGTGACAGAGGGCTCGTCAGAATGGCCACTTGTGATCATAAAGAGTTGAAATGAAAATTATGCTGCTTGTGGTTTTCAATTTTGTTTTTCTTTTCACATGATTAAAGGTTTACTATCAAAATAATGTAGTTTAGTTACACTCTATAAGGAATAGATAGCAGGTTGCAATGCAATACTCTATATTTTTAAAATATAATAAACATATTTATTATATTAAGTATGCCAACTAGTACAAATTCCAAATAACCAAGATGCTAACGATCTAAATCATTTTAATAAAGAAACTCAAAAAGACAAATGAACAAAACCCAAGTCAGAATACTCAGTGCAATTGAACACTGGAAATGGCTAGCATAAACAGCGTTGAAACTTAAGATGGGAACACTGGACAATCAGTGCCTGCCGCCATCACGGTTTAGACTTGAGATTTCATTATCAAGGACACAACTGGAGACTGGGCCAACCGTACCCACAATGAATGAATCACCTTCTTGGAGGGGAGAGTTAATTGGCTTTCCATGCATCAGTGGTGGTAGGAGAAGACTATATGCATACAGTTTCTTTTGGAGGCAAGAATAACTTCTATTTTTATCTCTGCCACTTACTGGCTCTGTGTATTGAGCAAGGAATATGCCACATTGAGCCTTAGTTTCTTCATCTATAAAGTCATAATTTTGAACAAACCTCCTTCTAAAGATTGTTTTGAAAAATAATTTGCCATAAGTTTTGATTGAGTAAGAAGCATTCTCACTGGCCTGTTGTTAGGCTCTATTAAATTTGGGTTTCGATCCTAATTTCTTTCCTGCATTGACTACACTCAGGATTCACATTTCCAATTCATTCTGGTTTAGTTCTAGTTTTAAAATATATTATTGCAACAAACAAGATCGTGAGAACCAAACAGCCAACCCCACAAAACTGCAGGAGACACAAGGCAGCAGCCGCAGGAGACGTCTCTTATTCTAGGTAATAATTTAGTCTAAAATAAATGAAAATATTTTAGAGGTAATAGTTAAGAGACAAATATCTGTATGACTTTATCAGAGAAGTTTCCACTAACTTGCATTGGGAAAAGGAACACTTTATTGGGCATGTTTGTGTGTGTATTTCCCGGTACAAGCCTCCTCTTCCCTCGCAAAGGCACAGAAGGAGTGCCAGTGCGAGGCTCTGGAGAAGAAGGGCAGTTCTCCTAGTCTGGCTTATGCCTCTTAATACAGCATCAGGTTTCCAGTAGATGGCCACATTTCAGGCCTTTTGACAAAACTCATAAAAAAGAAAAAAAAGGATGTGATGTTCAAGAAATGGAGGTGGCTTGAATAATTTAACAGCTACATATAGGCTCTGAAATATTAAAGGACAATAGGGTACAACGTGGAGTTTTACAGAGATTCTAGCTTGACATCAGTCTCCTTGCACAGCTGGCCGTTTGCTTCTAGTGGTGTTACCTTGTGATGGTTTGGTTCTAGTGACAAGTGTTACTTTATGAAGGTGAGATAATTGTTACAATGGAGCTGATAAATACTTTAATAGAAGCTAAACCAACTTACTGACGTTCCGATCTTTAAAAAAATGAATGAGCTTTAATAACAAGCTTTCTTTGGAAAGTTGAGATGATATTAAAATCATTTTTAAGAAAATTCCCATCTCTGCTACTTTTAAATAAATTTGTTATGAATAAGAACTATTCAGCCTGCTATGTATTTCCTTCAAAAATATGATAGATTTTATAATCTCTTTCCAAAGTAAAAGGCAAGAAAGCAGGTGAACAACAGTGTTTTAGGCTGTGCTGACATGATTTGAAGAATCAATGTTTATCATTTTATAAGGTATATCCACATACACAATTCCACCTGAAAATCAGAAACTTCTCCATCAGAGGTTGTGCTGCTGGTACCCATACGAGTCGAGAGGCCCAAACGAGAACACTCACTTTTCCTAATGGCAGATCTTTGCCTTAAACACCTATAATATGTCTTAAAACTTTCTCTTTGTTTCTAAAAATATAGTTTTCTTTTTTTTACTTCCTTTGTCATCACAATATGTTTGTAGAAAAACTATAATTAGAAAACGTTTATTTTACCCACTTTAAATGAAGTGTTTCAAATATCTTGCTTAAAATAAATACCACTCTATTTTGTTACTGGTAAGAGATTCATGTTTTGTTCTGCCTTTCCTCATAGTGTGCACTGAGTTCTCCCTTCGAAGAAATATCTAAAGATGACGAAAACGAGGAAGGGGCTTATTCTCCAACTGGTGCTTTCCTGTGATAAGCAATGGTTCTGCTCTCATTGTTAGATGAATACTCTTGATAAGTTATTCAGTGTTGTGGATTTCCCACTCGGCACTCAGCGTATATTTCATGCTCTTTCAACACTTATGGAAATCCATAGTATGTCCAAGACTGCTATTCATGGCCCCTTCAGAGGAGCCAATAGGTCAACAAAATGATTATTCTTGTTCTCTGGTCAAATAATCTCAGAAGAGTCACAGAATAAACAGCTAAGTGATGAGGTAACTCTGTTATTCATATAAGTCCTTCCAATGTTTTACAGTCTTTGAATTGCTTCCATATATCTTATTTCATAGAAAATATCCTTTGCACAATCCTTTGTGGAAGATTTGGAAATGGGTACATATTCTAAGCAGAAGCAAGCTAGACACTATGGTAGTTGCTGGGATCCAGAGCTACGTAAGACAAGAAACGTCTTTGGGGACAGAGGCACTGAGCTGGTAGAAAAAATGACCTTTGAAACTGTAATTCTGATGTTTTATAAGTGATAAACTTTTTTATGTTTTATCCTCCCAGCTTCATTGAATTATAACTAAAAATTGTATGTCTGTATAGTGTACTTACCATGTTTTGATGGGTATACATGATGAAATGATTACACAGTCAAGCTACTTAACACATTTGTCACCTCATATATTCACTGTGTGTGTGTGGTGAGAACATTTAAGATCTACTGTCTTGGACATTTTCAAGTATGTATTATTAATGATAGTCACCATGCTATGCTGCGGATCCTCACAATATATTAATCTTATCCAACTGAATCTTTACACACTTTGAGCGACATATCCCCAACCCCTGACAACCATCATTCTAGTCTGCTTCTGTAAGTCCTAATTTTTTAGATTACACATACAACTGAGATCATTTATCATTTTTCATTGCACCCGTGGTTTATTTCAGCATAATGTCCCCTAGTTTCATATATATTATTGCAAATGGCAGGACTTCCTTTTTTTGTAAGGTTGAATAATATTCCATTGTATATTGATACATGTTTGCTTAATCCATTTATTCCTCAGTGGACACTTAAGTTGATTTCATATCTTGGATAATATAAATAATACCAAGTGCTCTAGTTTAACTCCCTTAGCCTTACCTTGCTTTCCCTTTAGACTGGCTATGTGACGAGTGATACATATGTGTCCTCTACATTCTCTACTAATGTAATAGCATGTAAATTGCCATGACTTATTCTTTGACCATGATACAATTATCCATTAAATGATGGCACTATATAATGAGAGCATTATTAGTATATTTCCACACAGTAAACAAAACTAACCTGTTGGAGCCTATATAGCCTGTGGCTAGGAGGAGTGAGAGTTATAAGGAATACCTGTATAGCTCAATAATGAAACACCTGGGTGGAAAGGGCATGGAGAGAGAGTTAGCTCTCCTAACAAGCATGCGAGCTCGCGAGATGAGAGTAGTGGTGAATTGGCAGTCTCTACACCTGTGGTGTTGAGAGGCATGAGATTAGCCTTATATTGGGCTGGAGGAGCAGGCAGTCAAGGAACATGCGCATTCTGTCACGAACTCGCTGACTCTGACTCTGTCTCCTCTCCTGCCTGCAGAACGCCAGCACGGTGTCTCTCTGCTGAAGATCACTAAGCTCTACTAAAGACTAAGATCTATCTTTCTAAGAAGACTGCTTTATTATCTCTAAGACTCACACTCTCTTTCTCTCTCTCTCTCCAGCTAAAGTAGTTAGCCCTCAGGCACCTAAGAGAAACTGAACCTGAGCAAGGTAACTTAGCGGTCCGCGTCCAGAACCTAGTTAAGCTGGGCCCGAGACGTGGCCAGTCCTGGGCCTTGGCAAGAAGTGTCAGAAGTGATGTGTGACACCAACCTGTCAGAATTGGCGTGTGAAGGGAAACCCAGGCTAACTAATTCTCAGTTTCATTCTTTGAAGAAGTAGGTTTGTTGGTCTTAGCAGCCACACGTCTGTTCTTACCTTATTCCTTCAGGATAAACAGCATCTTCAGTTAAAATCTTGCAAATTACAGAGGTTTCTTAGATTTCATTACGAAGTTTAGTTGTTTGATTTCTTCTTTTATTTCTATTCATTTTGTTGCTGGTTTATATAGTTTTTGAGGACATGAGTTTTTGTCTCAATGCTTGGTTACCAATATTTCTGGTACAATATGTGGTACGTAGCCAGAAACACTAAATCCTCACCATTTTTCCAATTCAGGTTTATGTTTTGAAGTTTACTTTTGTTTGTATTTGAAAGCTTTATCAGTTGACTATACATAGACGTAATTGGACCAATGTGAACATTAAATGTAAAACAGAATAATGATATAATCTGTGACTACAAAAGGTTCAAAGCAGATTTATGTTAGTTAGAAGCAGAGGAAGAGTTTCCCCAAAAATGAGTACAAAATCATTTTTGCTCTGAAAAGTAACTTTAACTCAGGAGTACTATCCTAGGTCCTTAATTGTACTAACAAGTTCATACTAATAATTGTTACAGAGAATTTTCAAATTTTATAACTAGAATCCTAGCATTCAAAAGAGACACACTGAATTTTTATCAAAACTTAATTTAGCAAATGAAAACAAACCATAAATTTTATAGGAAGCTTTTGATCATTTTAAGAGGGCAAAATGTCTGCTTATGTATGAATGTGTATCTCTGTGTGAAACAGGCCTGTGAATCTGCTGTTTTGCCTGCTTTTAAATGATAGCTAAAGGAGCAAATGTGTCAGAAATGAGTCATAATTACAAACTGAATATCTACTGTGTTCCTCATATTGAGCACTTCAAAGAATATGCCGTGTGGTACCTAATATTAAGCACCGGTCTGTTCCATGAGGGAGATGAAACACAGCAGGCAAGATTTTCCATCTTCATCACACATTCTCTGTTTTATGTTGTTGTCAGCTCTCCTGTTTTTTTAATTAAAATTATTATAAACCCTTTTGGAACAGAAATGTCAGTTTTTAAAGAAAATATATATAAATAAGGCAATTACAAAGATCTGAATTCTAATCTCAACTCCAACACACTAATGCATTTTAATTGTCCTCTGAATTGTGTTCTGCGAATCACATAGTACACATGAAAACATTTTGAAAATTATGAAGCTTTTAATATATGTACTTGTTCTCATTTCAATGACATGGATGATCAATCCATGGCTTATTTACTTCATAAAGCTACATTTTAATTATTTATTTATTTAGACAGACAACGTCTCTATCACTGAGTTAGACTGCAGAGGTGTCATCACAGCTCACTGAAATCTCAAATTCCTGGGGTCAAACAATCCTTCTGCCTCAGTCTTCCAAGTGGCTGTGCCTGCATGTGTGTACCCCATGCCTGGCTAATTTGGGGGGGCTTTGTAGAGATGGCATCTCTTATTCAGGCTGGTCTTGAACGTCTGATAAACCTACATGGTAAAATGCTTTATTTTACAAGACATCTATAAATTTTCTTCTCTTAGACTAAGAAAATCATTATTTGTAATGCCTTTAACACTGCCCTTGCCCAGGCTCTAATGATCCAGGTAAGGTATGCCTGCTGTAGTGCTGAGCAGACTCCCCTTCAGCTCTTAGATCATGGAGGTACAAAGAGTCTGGGAGATGGTGCTAGGGAGGCTGCATTTGTGAGAGGTGTGAAAGTAGCAGGTGCATTAACAACAAATAACAATTGGATCAACCATACTGCTGTGAAGTAGCTGAGTATTAGCCCTTCTTTTTTTTTTTTTTTTTTTTTTTTTTGACCAGGGCTGGGTTTGCACCCACTACCTCTGGTATATGGGGCCAGCACCCTACTCCTTGAGCCACAGGTGCTGCCCGTATTAGCCCTTCTTAAATATCCCTCTAATTCCATTTTTCCCATTTTTCTAAAAATCAGTTTCATTATTTAAATTATTATTCTTAATACTTCTAAGGGTATCGTCTTACCTTTAAACAATGTAACTAAAGTTCTGTCACATAATTTTTGAGTTTTAACTGATTGACCTAGAAATGTAAGATAAGAGCCATTAGACTGATTTGAAAATTCCAGCAATGTCTTGCATCTTGTCCATTGAATTATTTTCCTAAATCATTTTTAATTATGCAACCAGAATAGCACAGGAACTCAAGTTGTCGAGTCAATTAGAGCTTCCGTAAATGTTTCTTCAAGATTATTTTCTTCCAAGAACATGGCCCAGTACCTGAAAAGTAATTTCAGAATTACAGAAATTTTTTGCATTTTTCAAACCCCACAAAGCAAATATAATCACATAGTATGTAGCAACTGTTCTGAGAATCTCCCTTTAACAACCACAAACTTTTATCACATTCCACAGCTATAGTGATAGCTCTCTTTACCAAACTCCCTGGTACTCTTCTCTTTTTATCCAAAATTCATTTTTTCTTTTCCTGTGCTTCATTTTCCTTTTTAAAAGCCTACTTCTCCCCAAAGCCAAGCCCATCTTCCTTTTTTTTGACATCCTCATTAGCTTACACATCTCCAGTTTTTTCCTGTTTTTCTTTTGAAATTTCTCATTGCTAATTACTGAAGAATAATTAGACACGAGCTCCACAGAAGACAAGGAAGGAACTAAATCTTTTATAAGTGGGGGAAAGAGAGCATGCTTCAAGTGTACTCAAGGATAGTTGTTGTCCAATAACAAATATATTATTTCTACATATTTATGTGTACTTGTGTATATATATACATATACAGTTAAATTTTGGTTATATATTCTCAGTGATTGAATGGATATAGTAATTTTTTTGTGGGGGGACACAGGTGAGTTTGCCAAACCCCACCACCGCCAGCCCCTCCACCTTCTGTTCGTTGATAGTAATTTGTTTTATTAGATCATAACTGTGTACATTACTGCATTTATGGAGTATAATGTGCTGATTTTATATACAATTTTGGAATGTTTACATCAAACAGTTGATTCTATGTTTTTCTCCATAAAAACCTTGTTCCATAGCTTAGTTGACTGAAGACCATTTTCTCAATAAGTCAGTCCAGATGTTCTGACCCTCATGGTTGTGCCTGTTAGATGGTCTAATCTCTGTGGTCAGGATAATAGAATTGCAATAGAGATAGCTGTCACGTTTCTGAGTCTCTCTCTTTATAAACTAATGACATTTCAGAGCTTGCTTAATAGACAAAGTTTTCTATGGAGAGGAAAACAAGAAGTTAAGATGATTTTTCCTACCTACAAAAAGTTTTGTGTTTCTTGGCTTTGATCCCCATATGAAAATTGCATAAACTTCCAAAATTGTAAATTATATGTTGAGATAGTTTTTGATGTTAATCATTTTTTATGAAGTCTCTTTGAAAAATACATTCTTTAAATCTATAGATTCAGATACTTTATTCAGAAGGTAAATGTTTTTTCTCACTTATGGCAGCATATTATCTTCATTTTTTCCCTTAGTGTACCAATGATGCAAGCATAGATTCGTCTTTATCTGTTTTCCATATCTATTTTTATCCTAAAACCCATTCATTTGTTTTTCATTTAATTTGGATTTGTTTTCCTCAAGCTTTCCCCTTTTTTCCCCATATGTCAGAATATTCTCTTTACATTTTGATGCTTCCAATGCTGTGATCATGTTATTCTGTAATCTGTGGCTCAAAATTTCTTTCTCGCTGCCTTAGCCTCTCTTTTTCAATCCTCACTTCCCTCCCTTTTAGAAATGTTCAAAGCATCCTTATTCGAATGTCCATTATTTCATGGTGAAATATTTATCACAGATTAGTATTCATTCTCGGAATATTTTTGTACAGTTTTTCCGTATTTCTTACCTTAGAGAATGTTGTAAATGGTGGAGTTATTTTTAAATAGAAGAATTGTTTGGTTGTTGTTGAATGAAATTTGAGAGAAAGGGTGGAGGAGTGTAGCACTTAGACTTCCATAAATTTCTCAAATACTTCCTTATAAACTACTCTTAAGTGTCAAGAATCCATTCTATAATAAGTTAGTACTTATTTTATTTATTATGACCAAGATACAAGTACATAGGTTATTGCCACATCTTATCCTTGCCTTTTCATACTTACAACATACTGTATGACTATGTCTTCCATTAGTACTGACAAAATCAGGGCTATTTCAGCAGCCTATTCTGATAGTCTGGCATAGAAGTTTCAAGCAATGGGTCATTGATATAAATCTGCAAAGAAGGTTTCTTGTACTTTAAGAAAATATTCATGTTTCTGATGATCCTCAGAAGCATTTACCTCTCTTTAACCAAGTACAATGGTCATTGTATTTAAGATACCTTTTCATAATTTTTTACATCCATCTAGATGTTTCCTAATTTTTCCAAAGGTGTATTTTTGTTTTGTTTTGTTTTTATCCTAAATGTTATTAGGAAGAATAAGACAAGGATACCTGAACTAACACTTCTTTAAAAGGAAGTTCCCAATGAAATGTGATGCAAATATAAATCAGCATCTTAAACCAGAACAGCTAAACTGCCAGTTGGTAGTATGATGCATCTCCTAAGCTAGGAGATATTTCTCCAGCTTTGAAAAGAAAAATTGGCAGATGAGATACTCAATGACCTAATCTTTGATAAATGTGTGGATAAATGATAGATGAGTGGAGAGAAAGAGATAGAATATTTTATTTCTGAGGGTCAATGGGTTAGAGAAAATAGCTCAGGATAGTCTTGAAAGATGTCCAAATATGGACTGCACTGTTACATTTGTAAGTAGTTTTCCACAAAGAAGATTACCACCATGACACAGATTTTTAGGGGGACTCAGACATCAAGAAGGTATGTATTTTTAATTATGAGATAATATGAATGGCATTTGCAGTAATATTTAATCTCTCATTGGGAAAACAAAGTTCATGGAAGGTAAGTAACTTATTTAAAATTCTCAGGATTTACTGAGATCATGAGTTAAGGCCAGCGCTAGGGCTATGGCGCAAATGAAGTTGAAAGCTAGGGTATCATGGTAAGGATGCTTCCTGGATTCTATTAAAAATAAAATTAAATTATGAATTAAAGATGTTGTTAGCAGAAACACTAACTGCATAGATGCTTTAAAATACTGACATGCTAAGCACTTTACCCTGTTCAAAATGTTACTTTAAAATGAAGATTAAAGAAAGATAATTAAGAAAAGTTTGTTGAGAAAGCAAATGTACTATGATGTTGAATGGCTCTAAAGGACACAATTCTTTTCTGACAGATTTTGAAAATTTATATCATTCCGCAGGCATTCCTTTTACACACTCAGAACTCATGGCTACAGTATATTGCTACCCAGGTTCAATTATCATCAATGTTATTCTCATTTATTCCTTTCACTGTTCCCTGGAAAGTCGAGCTGTCAAATCCACCTTTCTGACTATCCTTGTCAGTAGGAACTAGCCACTCAAAAGAATTAAACTTCTCCTCCATTTGTAAATATCATTACAAATAAGACTTTTAACTTAAAAGATAAACTTGTCTTTTGTATTAATCCCCTCCACTGCATCTCTAGTGCAATAATAATTTTCCTTTTAACACCACCACTTGTTGTCACTACATAAGTTTTATTTTATTTTATTTTATGTTATGTTATGTTATGTTATGTTATTTTATTTTATTTTATATTTTATTTTTTGAGGTAACATCTCACTCTCTCACCCTGGGTAGAATGACGTGGAGTCCTAGCTCACAGCAACCTTAAACTTGTGGGCTTGAGCGATCCTCTTGCCTCAGCCTCCTGAGTAGGCGGGACTATAGGTGCTGCCACAATACCTAGCTAATTTAGCAGAGATGAGTCTCGCTCTTGCTCAGGCTGGTCTCCAGCTCTTGAGTTAAGCTGCCACCTGCTTCAGTCTTCCAAAGTGCTAGGATTACAAATGTGAGCCACTGCGCCTGGCTCTCTACATTCTTTTCAGTATTATACATCTCTCTCTCTACTCTTTTTACTCATTCCTTGTAAATCTAGTCTTTCTCTGTTTCAGCCACCCATGCAGGTGGCATTTCAGAACTTTGTGTCTAAACTATAAACTATGAAATAAGTTTCAAGATTTGCAAATGATTTATGGGTCATGAGGTAGAATGATGAATATTAGAGTGTGAGAGATTTAGGGGGAGGGTAGTCCTATGCAGTTAAGGACAAGCAGGTGTAATTGCTCTCTCACATCTTGATCTTTATTTCTTTAATCTTTTGAAAGTTTATTTCAAAACATTTATTCTGCCTAAGGACATTTTTAAGTTATGTAACTAAGCCATAACATTCAAATGATATTGCTTTAGTTCTGTGCAATTTAAAATGATACATACATTAATAATAGATAATTTATTAGGCATGAGACAAGGCTTTTTGCCAGTTACATAGTTTATTTTATCCATTTTGAATGGGGGCATAGAAATTGATTACTGAGAGAAGACAAGCTGCCAATAGTCTCTTCATGACATCTCTAGAAGGCATCACTTATTTTCCATTTTTGTATTGCCAACCTAATTATACTCTTTGTGTGCTCATGTAGAGATTACTACTGAAGCCCCAGGTATCATGTTGCTAGCTTGTTCTGCTTTATTATATCACGTTCATTATTACTATGTTGCCATCCTCACCACCACAACACTTTCCATCTTACAGTACTTCATTGCTTGAAAAAAATCAAAACAAAAGAAAACATCATGACAGGGTTTTCCTCTTCTCACTGGCCAGATGCCATTATATCCTATAAGTGGCCTTGACTTACCAATGATTAGTAAGAGTTCCCATCTTTTGAGCTCCTATGGTCAGTCATTTTCATATGATCGCTGCTATGTGCTGGGCTAAGTTGTGCTTTAGTTTTATACGAAGGTGATGGCACACTTTAAAATGATTAAGTGAAAAAGTTTAAAATAATTTAATGATGATGTCAATGCCAAGGACAAGTCCTATGAGTGATAAGTCAGTCAACAAAGCTTTCCTGAACCATTATAAGTAGCTATCCACTTAGACTAATCTATTAAATTGATGGCTCAAATCATTTTTTTTAAATTATCAATTGAAATATAATTCAAATACCACAGAATTTACTTTTTTTAATTATACAATACAGTGTTTTTTTTAGTAAGTCCTGTTCTAACCACAAGGAACAGAATTCTGTCAACACCCTGAATAAAAGAGGAAATCGATCCTTCCCCAGAGCCTCTGGGATAGAACATGGTCTTCCACCCCCGAGCGTAGCCAGTGACAACCACACCACATTTGTGCCATTTTAAGGTGCTAGCTTGTAACAATTGCTACAGAAGAGCAGAGATAGGAAAACTCATACAGATATCCAAATAAAGGGGGCAGACAATGTGCCAACCTGTCCAGGAGTAAGTCAACTAGCATAACATTATGTTAAAGTAATTTTTTTGTGTTGTAAAATTCAGACGCAAAAAGTGGATAAGAAGAAATAAAAATACATGCCTCTTAAACTATGAAGTTTGCACTGTGTCCTGAGGAATGGTAATATAATTAAAAATTAAGAAGGGTATGAAATGGTCAGTTATTCACAGGAGAATGATTTGGCTTGTCTGCTAGGATTCACGGAAATGGATTCCAGGAAAGCAAGGCAAGGGTAAGAGATACCATCTGGAAAACTTGCAATAATCCAGAAGAGAGCATTTTGTATGTTAATAAAAAATGTAAGAAGGATATTGGGGAGAAATAGAATAACATAAGAGAAGGATTGAGTAAGTATAAATAAAAACTCATGGTTCTTGGATGTGGGTTATGAAGGAGAATAGTTAAAACACAATGACCCTTATGTTTCTGGCTTGGCCAAATAAAAACATGTTAACTGAGAAATTATTTACTTAAGCTGGAATCTCAGGAAAAGGGGTATGTTTAATATTGAGCAATGGGGAGGATTGTGGGTTTCTCTTTTGTTGTGTTGAATTTGATGTGGCTATGAGAGTGTATGAATTTACCCCAAAGGTGTAATTGATAGAGAAAAATGAGCATGTTACATATCTAGGGAGCAGACAAGAGAGAGAGTCTGAATAATATTTAAATTCCTTATTCTATTTATTTATCTTAAATTTTAGCCATTCTTTTGAATTCTGTGAGATGTCATGTGATGTTAAAGTCCACTTTTTGTATAACTTCATTTAAATTGAGATTCCATTGCTTTTAATCAAGGGATATTCATTTTGTATGACAATCATTTTTATTGATGCTAAATATAGCTCTAAGGCCTACGTAGAAACAATATGTGTTAAAAAGGAAAATGAGATCTGTATCCTATTCAGATGAAAGTAATGGAAGAGAATGCAGATGTGTGGTCCCACTTTCATCCTATGATTTGCACTAGTGAGGAGTTGAGGGGGTAGAAGACTGTTCAGAATGAAAGGAAGATCAACTCCAATGACGGAATACACTGAATTACCAATAAGGAAGGTAAACACTGTTCACCCCAGTTATGGTTCTGTCTGTAGGCAGGTAACTCTGCTAAAAATATTTAAAATAAAATAAGTGCCAAAGATTTTTCAAGTGATCAAACATTAGGATTCTACCATCTTGAACATAATTGCTATTGGCAAGTTACTAGTCAGTAAAGATGACAGGCACTGAATTAGTCAATATCAAGTTTAGGCTTGGGAAATACCCTTGTTAGATATTTGAGACCTCTGTGATGTATATAAGCCACACGAGGTTAATAGAAATTTCATTTTAACACATGATAATATCACCCTGAGTAAGTGGCAATACTGCTATATTTAGTCGTTAATCTATTTTAATCCATCAAATTTGAATATTCATTAAAACATGTCAACAAGATAAAATGCAAATGGAAAAGAAAGACAATTTGAAAGAGTGTTAATGAATGGATGACACTGGTGAAATAACAACATAAAATTTATTAAATCAAGCTTAGACCCAATTAAAATCTCTACTAAGAGTTTCAACTTGATTTCTCAAGGTATTTCTGTATTCTGGAGTAAGCAAGCATATTTGTTTAGGCTTCCATTTCCTTCTTGGAATCTGTGTTAATATCTACAGTACATGATGCCTTTAGGAAGAATTTTTTATCATTATGAGCTATCATTATGCAGAAAACACTCAGGTTTATAACTCTCTGTTTGATAATTTAGCTTTGGCAGCAGATGATTTGATTCAGAGTCTGTCTACAGTGAATAATTGAATGTCAGAAATGTTTTAAATTAAATTCTGACAAAGATGAAATGCTTCATGCAAGAATATAAATGTTTGTTAAGTTCTTTGTCCTCTCTTTCATAGAATCTTAATGGTTGCAATTTTCTATCTGATTTTTCTAAGAAGAGTCTCTGTGTTATTTGAAATTCTGGTGGGGGGAAGTGTTCAGTCACATTAAATCTGTTCCTCTGTGTTATTTCACCATCTTAAGTAAGTATATTGTAAGCATAAAATAAAAAGAGCAGCAATGAAAGAGAGTTTCTGGCAGGATAGCATAGTCAGTATGAATGTATATTTTATTCCCTGTTAACAGCTACAAATACAAGAAATGGAGCTTGTTAATGTTTCAAACTGATTAATTTAAAGCAGATTCAGGCAGGATTTATGAGGAGTGGCCTCATATATGGAAGAGGCCAACGAATAACCAATTGAGAATAACATAAAACAAGTAAGAAATATTAAACAGTTGTCTAGTATGTGGCTGGAATAATATTACTCACCTCCTATTTTTAGATATAATTTAGACTCTTAGGGAATTAAAATACAAGATAATTTTGCCTTTGTAGGCACTAACATTGGTTTAGAAATAAAATATAAACTACATAAAACTGAGATTCGGTTTTAAATTCTAGCTCTACTACTTACTATTTGTGTGACACTGGACAAATTATGAAATAATCAGCTTTCACTTATTCATAATTTGGGAATTCTATTGACCTCATTTCATAATTCAATAAACAAATATACTACATTGTAGTCAAAATCTAGGCATGGAAAATGGAGTTGTAAACAGTACAGAGAAACTTCCTGCCTTCATACATCTTAAATTTTAGTGAGGTAAAATAAGTGAGAGAATAAAATATATATTGGATAACTACACATGCTACAAAAATAAGACAGAAAGAAAAATATGAGATATGGACTCCCCTCCACTCTCACCCCGAGGTCGGGAGTCCTGTCCCCCACAGAGTCCAGATTCTTGGGAGATTTTCTTGAGGGGAGTGGACGGGCACAGACTGTTGCTGAACTGTGCTGGTTTTCCGGCTTGGGAGTGGTGAGAGGGGAGTGAGCCGAGAGGAGACCTGGCTGGCGGGAAGGTCTCCTGAGGCACAAAACGGCAGCCAGCTCCAGGAACAATAGCGGGAGAGCTGCACCCCTGGGGATGTTTTGAGGAGACACTCCCAGTTCTGGGCGGCCAGGGGAAGCAGGCGGCTTCTCCGGTGCCGGTACAGGCTTCTCCGGTGCCGGCAGAACAGACCGGCAACCAAGGCACATGAAGGATTTGCCTGAGGCGGTACCGGCTGGAACAGAGTGCACGGATTAGAATACTCTCAGAGGGGCTGCTTGGCTTATCTTTAGACCAACCTGGCCCTCAGGGGATGGAAAGCTGAGACAAAAGGCTGGAACTCACAGACTGAGCCAGACCCATTTGCAGCCCCAGTCTGATCAGGGAAAATAG
>CAUYRH010132832.1:0-45119 GCA_963574655.1 Perodicticus potto
TGAAAATTACTAAAAGTGGAATATAAATGTCTTCATATAGTGATTTAAAGGCCATGAAGGGTATGTTAAATAGTTTAATGAAAATATTTTAGATTGTATATAAAGTCAGCACATTGTGCCCCATGATTGCACCAATGTACACAATTATGATTTAATAAAAAGTAATTAAATAAATAAATATATAAATAAAGTTAAGTCTGGAGTGTTGCAAGCCCACAATCTGTTCTTAAAAAGGGTTTAGCTTTATAATAATCTGTATGTAGACCTAGGGAGGCAGAAGGAAATAGCAGCCTATTGAAGACTCTCTCTAGGATCAGTGGCTAGGCATGTACTCGTACTCTGGGACAGTGAATGTTAATACCTTTTAAAGACCTGGATCTGGGCTAACACACCAGGGGGCTGGTGGGAAACAAGTGAAAGAAAATAAGCTGGCTATGAGGGATGATCCAGAAGTAGAGGGACAGGAAAAAATAAACAATATTAAAGTTTCCCACACACAAAAAAATAATCTTACCAAACAGTATTACAAAATCCCATGAAGATACATAAAATGACAAAAAAGTCAAAAATCAAGCCACAAATGCACTCAAATAAATGTAATTTTATGAGATAATATGCCAAAGACCTTAAGTAAGTATGTTTGGGTTGTCCAGAAAGATACATTAAAGAATAACCTGCATAAAAGTGAAAAAGAAATCAAGAAACAGAAAAGGGAAAAGGTGCCACAGCCGAGATATAAAAATGTAAGTTAGAAAACTTATAATTAAATAGTTGTCAATTTTTTAAGCTCAATATATTGGATAATCTATACTGGACACAACTGAGAAGAGACTTTATGTGTTAGAAAAAAATACTAAGGAAATTGCCCAGAATTCTACAGTGACAAAGGTATGTTTTAAAAGAAATAATGATCAGTAAATATCAATACGTAAGATAGACTGAGACTTTCACACATAGAAGTTCCAGAAGAAAGGAAAATAATCTATACAAACAGAAATACTTCTTAGTAATAGCTAAGAAATTTTTAAATGCGTGAAGTGCATGTGTCCTCAGATAAAATAAAGCACTCACAGGACGAAGCACACGAATTCATACCCCGATGCATCACAGTAAAACTGAAGTAAAATTAAAAGTAAAAATACATCCAAGAAATAATTTGACATTTTTACATGGATTATTATTTATATTTTTCAGTCTCTCACATAATATTTGACTATTTCTCTTCTTCCTTCTCTTGTCCTGCTCTGACTTAACCTTCTGTATAAAAATTTTTAAGACAAATATTATTGTTTTGTTATCATTTGAGACAAATATCATTACTTCACTAATGTGTGTAAGTCCATAATGACAGAGATCAGATATTCTTTTTCATATTTACAACCCCAATGCCAAGAAATGTCTAGCCCATAGTTTTAAATCTCAAGTATGTCTCATAAAGAAAGAGTAAATACTCTAAAATGTCAAGTGATTTCCCCAAGTATAGCTGCTAAAAAATGGTAGAGCTTAAAAACAATAACGTCTACTCATTTAGATTTTACCACAGAATCAAGTCTTCAAGTATTATTTCTGTATAGGTTTTTGCCCAAGAATTTTTTTATCAAGTACTTGGCCAATGGTTTCTTTTAGACTGATGTTATGTTTAACCTTGCTTTTTTTTTTTTTTTAACTCAGCCTGCGTTTAATTTCATCATTCAGTATATTGTTACCAATCACAGACTTACCTAATCCTCAAATTTGCAGCACATACTTTTATACATATATACAAATTACTGGAACAAAATACGTGTCTGAATAATGGGAGGATAGAGCCAAAAATAGAATGAAGGAAAAAATGATAAAATGGTGTTTTGAGGAGGTAAGTGCAACTCAATAAATATTTTTAAAAGTTTATTTACACAGCAATGTATAAGTACATCTCTCAAAGACATCATGTAGCTTAGGACTTTGGTTTCCAAAATGATGGCACAGAAGCAAGCTAGATCACTCCCCCAAGAAAAACCCAAACAAATATGCAGAGTTATCACCAACGATATTCCAGAACTCAGATATGAAGATGAAACAGTTCTCAGGGCACAGAGAGTCAAAAAACTCTGAGCAAAGGCTAAGAGAATCAGATTTCCATATCTGTGATCCCCCCCCCAACCTGCCCAATTACAAGCACTTGGGAAGATACCCCCGACATACACTTTCTGTACAGGAAAACATGAGAATGAAGAAGATAACCAGCTTCTCCACCATCTTGGGCTGCCTGACAGGAACTCTGTGCCTGTCCCAATCCACAGGAAGCATTGGGAGTGTCTGAAAGGAGAGAAATCCCTGAGGACAGCCAGAGACAAAGGGAAGGATGTGGGACGACCACCTCCAGCCCTGGAGAGTCTGCTCTGTAAGGCTGCCAGAGGAAATACCAGCTCAGAGTGGCCGTTTAGCAGTACCATGGCATAGGAGGCTCACGGCCGAAGTCCCTTGGGCACAAACCACTAGGGAGACTTTACACCCTACTGGGATAGAACCGTCAGGACCTCCCAGACTGTGGATGGACAGCACTCTGATTGTTTACCAGAACTGGGGCAAATCTGAGCATGATGCACATTAAAAGGCCAAAAACTAGGCAGCAACCTAGCTGAAAAATAATATACTCAAAAGAAGGAAAATCAACAGAGAAATTGTAAAGAACCTCTAATCAAACATAATCAAGGAAAACCGAACAAGTCAGGCAGAGAAGACTATAATTAATAACTAATCTTTCAGTGCAAAGACATAGATGTACATCTACAAAAAACAATACCAAACAGGGAACCATGACTGCCTCAAACAGAAAAAGCAAGGAACCAGTGATTCACGTTAACAGGATGGTTGTATGTGAACTCTCTAACCAATCATTTCAAAAAACACTTTTCAGGAAATTCGATGATCCCCAAAATAACACAAAAAGGAATTTAAATACTTATCAAAGAAATTAAACACAGATTGAAATAATAAAAAATTTGAACAGATTATTAGAACTGAGAAATATATTTACTGAACTGAAAAACTCAGATGAGGCTCTCAATAGTAGGATATATCAAGCAGGCCAAAGAATTAATGAGTTCAAAGCAGTCAGAGGAGAATAAAACAAATAAAAAGGAACAAAGATCAAAAAAATCACCACAAAGAATTATTGTTGTTCAAGAAAGAATTGAGTAACAGCAAAAGTTAGAAAACTTATTCAAAAAATAACAACAGAAAACTGTCTGCATCTTTTTTTTTTATTGTTTCAGGTTCATTTAGGGTACAAAGATTGAGGCTACACTGATTGCATTTGTTAGGTAAAGTTTCTCTTATTATTGTGTTCTGACTCCAAGAGGTGTGCCATACCCTCTCCCCTTCTCTCCTCCCCTCTCCCTGCTTCCTGGTTCCCCTGCCCCCCACCTTGCATTGATCTGAGTTTTTCTCTTATTTTTGTGGGTATGTATTAGATAGTGTACTGGCTTCATATTAGAATTGAGAATATTAGATTCTTGCTTCTCCATCCTTGAGATACTTTACTAAGAAGAATGTGTTCAAACTGTCTATCTCTTGTAAAAATGATAAACATCTGGGTACAGGAAGGTCAGAGAATACCAAACAGATTTGATGCAAAAAAGACTATCTCAAGGCATACAATAATCAAACTCTCAAAGGTCAAGGGCCAAGAAAGGATCCTAAAAGCAGCAAGAGAAAAATAAGTAAATAATATAAAGGGTCTCCAATTCATCCAACAGTAGACATCTTTACAGAAACCATACAGCCCAAGAGGGAGTCGAACAGTATTTTCAAATTTTTTTAAAAAAAAAAGAAGAAGAAGAAGAAGAAGAAGCAACTGCCATCCAAAAATACTATGTGAAGCATAGGTATCCTTCAAAAATGAAGGACAGATAGTCTTTTCCAGATAAGCAAAAGCTGAGAGAATTCACCACCTCTAGACCTGTCCTATAAAAAATGGTAAAGGGAGTTCTCCAATCTGAGAGTAAAAAACACTAATGTACAAAAATACATATTTGAAAATATAAAAGCCACTTATAAAATTAAGTACGTGGACAAACCCAGAATACTCTAATACTATCATTGAGGTGTGAAATTCACTCATAACTCTAGTATAAAGCCTAAAAAACAAATTTGTCAGAAACAGTAATGCCTCTAGCAACTAATTAAGAGAGGTGGAATGATGGAAGTGGGAGAGGGGAGGAAGGAGTGGGCACAATGTGGGTGTACGGCGCACCTTTGGGGTACAGGGCATAGCTGCAAGAGGGACTGCACCTAACACATTCAAATATTGTGATTTGGTTGTTTCATTAACCTGAAATGTGAAAAAAGAAAGAAGAGAGAGACAAAAACAGAGATAGGGTATATAAAAATATACAAATTAAGACATTATAAAGTCAAAACGAGGGGGCGAGGTTAAAGCATACAATACAGTTCTTTTTTATTTTTATTTATTTTTTCCTACTCTTCTCTTTCTCACCTCAGTTGTCATATCTTTAAAATAACTTGCCATATCTGTAACATGCTTTTGTAAGCCTCACGATAACAATGCAAAAACCTACACTAGATTCACTAAAAATAAAAAGCAACAAATTAAAACGTACTACCAGAGTAAATCAGTTAACCACAAGGGAAAACAGTAAGAAAGGAAGATGTTACAAAACAACCATAAAACGAGCAAGTAAATAAACTCAGTTCTCCAATCAAAAGGCATAGAGAGGCTGCCGGAATGAAGAAACAAGACAGATAGCTGCCACTTACAAGACTGACATAGACTGAAAGTGAAAACGTGGAAAAAGAAATTTCATACAACTGAAAACCAAAAAACAAGAGTAGCTACACTTACATCCAACAAAACTGACTATGAATCAAAGACTGCGCAAGGAGACAAAAGAATCTCTAAATAATGGCAATGGGATCAGTTCAGTCAGAGGTTGTAATAATTATAAATATCTATGCACCCAACACTGAAGCTCCGAGCATATAAAGCAAATGTAACAGCTCTAAAGGGAGAGTCAGACTACCATACAATACAACTAGCTGGCTTCAATACCCCACTCTTAGCAACAGATCATCCAGAGAGAAAATCAACAAAGAAACAGTGGAGTTGAACTACATGTGATACCTAACAGGCCTAATGGACAAGTATAGAACATTTCATCAACAATAGCAGAGTATGCACTCTTCTCATCAGTAAATGAAGTATTTCCCAGAATAGACTGTATCTTGGGTCACAAAAATGGTCTCAACACATAAAAAGAGTAGAAATTATACCAGGTATCTTTTCTAGCCTCAGTAGAATAAAAACAAAATTCAATAACCAGAGGAACCTCAGAAAACAAACACATGTGGAAAATGAATAACATACTCCTGAATGATTAATGAAGAAATTAAGAACAAAATTAAAATATTTTTTGAAATAAATGAAAATGGGAAGACTGCATACCAAAATCTATGAAATGGCAATCTAAAGGGAAAGTTTATAACAATAAGCACCCATATCAAAACAGTAGAAAAATTCCAAATAAACAACCTAACAATGCATCCCAAGGAAGCAGAAAACCAAGAAGAACTCAAACCCAAATTTAGCAGAAGAAAAGCAAAAGGCTCAGTGCCTGTAGTTCATTGGTTAGGGAGCCAGCCACAGACACGAGGGCTGGGGGGTTCAAACCCAGCCCAGGCCAGCTAAACAACAATGACAACTACAACTACAACAAAACAAATAGCTAGTCATTGTGGCGGGCACCTGTAAACCCAGCTACTTGGGAGGCTGAGGCAAGACAATTGCTTAAGCCCTGGAGCTGGTGGTTGCTGTGACCTTTGGTGCCACAGCACTCTACCAAAGGTGACATAGTGAGACTTTGTCTCAAAAAAAACAAAAAAAGAAAGAAAGAAAGAAAGAAATAATAAAGATCAGTTTAGAAGTAAATGAAATTTAGACCAAAAAGCAAAACAAAAAATCATGAAACAAAAAGTTGTTTTTTTGAAAAGAAAAACAAAATTGACAAACTTTTAACTAGACTGAGAAAAAAGGAGAAAAACCTCAAATAAATAAAATCAGAAACAAGAAAGCAGACATAGCAACTTGAGACCACTAAGTATAAAGCATCATTAGAGACTCTTATTCACCACCATACAGCAACAAATTGGAAAATCTAGAAGAAAAGGATTCATTACTGGAGACATACAATCTGCCACACCATAAAGAAATAGAAAATATCAACCAACTAATGCTGATATTTAATGTTAATGGACTGGAAGAATTAATAATGTTAAAATGACAATTTTATCCAAAGCAATTTGCACATTCAATGCAACCCTTACAAAAATACCAAAGTTATTCTTCACCGAAATAGAAGAAACAACCTTAAAGTTTATATGTAACTACAAAAGGCCTGGAATAGCCAAAGAAATCTTGAGTAAACAGAACATTAACTGGAGCCATAACATTACTGGACTTTAAAATATGCTACAAAGCTATAGTAACCACATAAGCATTGTAATGGCTTAAAAACAGACACAGAGATCAATGCAACAGAATACAGAATCCATATATAAATCCACATATTTACCACCAACTCATTTTTGACACAAGTGCTAAGGACATACAATGGGGAAAGGACAGTCTGTTCAACAAATGGCACTAGGATAACCAGCCAGGCACATTGGCTCACGCCTATAATCCTAGCACTCTGGGAGGCTGAGGCAGATGAACTGCTTGAGGTAGTGGGTTTGAGACCAGCCTGAACAAAAGCAAGACCCTGTCTTTAGTAAAAATAGAAAAACTGAGGCAAGAGGATCACTTGAGCCAGAGTTGGAGGTTGCTATGAGCTATGATTCCATGACACTCCACCCAGGGCAACAGCTTGAGACTAAGTCTAAAAAAAAAAAAAAAAAAAAAAGGAAAGAAAAGAAAAGAAAGAAAAGAAAATTAACCATATTTGGAAGAATGAAACTAAAATTCAAATCAAAATAGATTAAATACTTAAATCTAAGACCTGAAACTATGAAAGAAACCACTGAAGGAAAATACTGATAACATTACAGTACATTGATCTTGGCAAGGACTTTTTGTGTAAGACCTCAAAAGCATAGGCAATAAAAGCAAAAGAAACAAATAGGATTATATCAAGTTAAAAAGCTCCTGCATAGCCAATAAAATGAAGAGACAACACACAGAATGGGAAACAACCAATAAAATGAAGAGATGACACACAGAATGGGAAAAAATATTTCAAAACTATCTGAAAAATGATTAAATAACCAAAACATTTAAGTAGCTTGAATAACTCAATAGGGAAGAAAATTGCAATTAAAAAATGGGCAAAAAACTCTGAACAGATAACGTACATATTTCTCAAGATAAGGCATAAAAACGGCCAACTATATAGAAAAGTTTCACATCCCTGAACATCAGAGATAAATAATGAAAACCACATTGAGATATTATCTCACCCTAGTTAAAATGGCTTTTATCAAAATGATGGGGAATGATGACGCTAGTGAGGATCCGGAGTAACCAGATACTGGTGATGGGAATGTAAATTAGCATAGCCACTATGGAAAACGGCATGTAGGATCTTCAAAAACCTAAAAATAAAACTACTGTGTGAACTAGCAACTCCACCACAGAATACTTATCCAAAAGAACAGAAGTCAATCGATCAGAGATACCTTCATTCCCGTGTTTATGGCAGCACTAGACACAACGGCCAAGATAATAGAATCAACCTAAATGACCATCAATAGATGAATGAATAAAGAAAATGTGTTATAAATATACATGGGATAGTCTTCAACCCTAAAAAAGCATAATATACCATCATCTGAAGCAAAATGGAAGGAACTGGAGGTTAAGTGAAATAAGCCACACACAGACATACAAATATCACATGTGGGAGCTAAAAATGTGGATCTCCTGAATATATAGACTGGTGGTTACGAGGGGATGGGAAGGGTAGGGAAAAGTGGGGTTGAGCGAATTAAGAGAGCTTGATTAATGGCTACGAACATACAGCTTGATAGAACAAAGAAGATCTAGTATTTGTTAGGTCAGTAGGTTGATTATAGTTTACAATAATCTATTGTATGTTTAAAAATAGCTAGAAGAGAATAATTTGAATATTTCTAGCCCAAAGAGAAATAATTTGATAATAATCCCAATTATAGTGATTTGATTTTTATAATTAATAATGTATTAAATTATCACATGTACCCCCAAATACATACATTATGTAGCAATAAAAAAATGAAAGATGTTGTATAGCATATTAGAAAATTATGGCATACAGACACACACACACATATATGAGATAGTAGAAGATGATTGGGAAAGAAACAACAGGCTACAGAATTCTAAAAAAAGGAATGATGATAAGGAAGCTCCATGGAGCAAGTGACTATTGAGAGCCTTGAAAGAGTAGTAGCTTTTCGACAGAAGGATGTGGGAGTAAATAGATTTTCAGTCCAAGAAAAAAGAATGAGCAAAAGAGAGGAAGCAGAAAAACATGGGCCTGTTTAAAATGCAGCAATCTCTTAACTCTGTCTTCAGAATGGGTGTGCACTGAAAGTCATTAAAAAGAAAAGACTGGAGAGGTGGCCTGAGGATCCATCATATGAGGCCTTGAATATTACACTGAGGTTTTATACATAATTTAGTAGGCAATGAGGCACCATTAAAGATTTTGTTAAAGAGAAACTGCCTTATATCATAGATGTGCTTTTTGACGTTTACTGTAACAGCCAAAATATAATGAGTTTGAATTTATACCCAGAATTTAAATTTTGGCAGAATATCTAGGAGGAAATGCTCAGTTGAAAATGAAAGTTGGCATTCAGGAGAGGAGTTGAGGCTAGAGGGAATGATTAACATCTTGGGAATGATCAGAGACAAAGATAAATGTGAAACACATTATGCAGCTGCTCAAGGATTTGGCCAATGAGCTTGGAATTGTCAACAATGAGGAGAAGTCAAGAAATAAGACTAAAAAAAAAAACTGGATTTGGCCTTTAGAATATGTTCCTTAATGATAAATATCAGTAGCAGTGAAATGATAAGGGCAGAAGCTTGTATTGTAGAGATAACAAATTGACCAGTGTCTTTGTCCATTTAGGTTCATATAAAGAAATACCATAAAGTGGGTAGCATAGAAACAACAGCAATTTATTTCTCACAGTTCTGGAGGCTGGGAAATCCATGATTAAGCTGGCAGATTCGGTGTCTGTTGAGGGACAACTTTCAGGTTCATAGATGCTGCCTTCGACTTTACGTGGTAGAAAGGGTGAGCTCGCTCTCTGGGCACTCTTTTGTAAGGCCTATAATCCAAATCATAACAGCTCTACCCTCGTGATCCAAACCTCCTCCTACCACCACATTACAGATTAGGATTTCAACATATTAATTTGAGGCCGGGGACATAAGGATTCAGTAAGCAGTAAGCAGGAAGAGCCAGCCAATTTCCAATAGAACAGTTTGATAGAAAAGGTGAATGTACGAGACTTCAGTAGGAGTTATTTAGGAAAGGGAAGTTTGAGCATTTATTTTTTTGACATTGCAGAAAGAATCAAGGCTCTACTCTGTGAGGTAACTCATTCTGTTGTGGTTCAGAATCATAAATCAAGTGGCCACACAAGACACTGAGATGTCACCTATTCCAACTCTGTCCTCCGCCCTGTAATTCCTATTTGCTTCTCATTTTTTCCACACTAGACTGTGAGCTCCTTAAGGGCAGATGATGCCTGGTTCACTACTGTTGCCCCATCACCTAACTCAGTACCTAAGACACAGAAGACACTCAATACAAACACTTCAAGATTCTAGAAAAAGTTTAAAGATGGTATGAAAATGAAGTTGGCACAGCAAAGTCCTGAAGGATGTTTGAAAAATTAGGATCAGGAACAAGATGAAGGATTAGCCTTGGGTGATGATAGTGGTTTATTATCTAATTATCTCCTTTGGTTCATTTGAAGGATGAAAGGATTCATATTTATAAAGATTGTTGATATAGAAACTAAACACTAATCATATACAGGTAGCAAACTATATTCCTTCCAAACTAGAATCTAGATAATTGTAGAGTTGCATCATTGTATCAGAAATTCCTAGTGTTCTAGTTTCATCTTTGAAGCACTCGTTCAAAAAAATTTTGTGTGATCTTAATATGTTTAGTATAAATAAATAAATAAGCTTGAGAGTTAAAGTAATAGAAAAGAAAAATGAATTGGGTCTGAAAGAGGAAAACCTGGGAAAATCTAAGAAATGACCAGGAAAGAAAGAGATTGCCAAGAGGCACAGAAGCTACACAAAATTCAAGTGAAGATTCATGTTTCTGTAGCACATCCACCACCCCTGTACTTTTCTGTTAAGCATTTCTGGCCAAGTGAGTGTATGGACGCCAAGACATTGGTGTCTAAAATTCGCGTGACTTTCCAGGTTGTGCTATAGTACCGTGGCAAACTAAATTTTTAGAGTTCGAGAAAAAGAAGAATAAAGGCATTCCCACGCAATAAGTTGAGCTGGCCACCTGGTGGGAACATGTCTCTTGCAGAGTACGGAAATAGAGTCCACTACTGACATCCACTAGTACTGCATGAGGTTAAAAATAGCTAAAGGTGGCAAAAATTTCCATCCACACTCAGCCAGGTGAATAGACTTCAGTCAAGTAACTTTTATGTAAGGTTTCTCTAGCTTCAGTTCCTATAATTTCAAAGGTGATTGGGATCGGAGGAGATGATGGCAATGAACAAAGAAAACCAGAAGAAAGTAATGGTATGTCTTCTTCTTTCCCAATTAAGAGAGACTCTATAGCAGAAGCACAAAACACCATATGTGTTGGGTATGCGATCACCTTCTGAACTTAATTATTGCAGCTGGACCTCACACAGGAAGTCATTGCCTGTGCAGGCTCACCCACAGGGCCAGAACCAGAATTTATGGCCCACAAATTTTTAGCCTGTTTCTGAGTCTTGAGCCATTAGGCCGTTATTATTTTACACTCCAATTTATCCAGAGATACTTTAATTCTATTTATATTGTACGTCTTTTTAATGTTTCTCTCTCTACCCAAGCAGTCTGTCTTCTAATGCCTCGCGGGCCCTTGCAATTATCCCTGCTTCTCAGCATGATGCCATCTCCTCCACAGCCCCCCCCAGTGGGCCAGGTGAGTCACACCTCCGGAGGGGTTTATAGGTTTTGAAAGACATGATTTCTCATGCAAACACGAGCCATTACAAGGCTTCATACATCCTAGAGCGCTAATCACCTTAGAGTTCTGGTCCCAAAAGAACAGTCATGTTTCTTCAGTGCCAGCCCCAAAATTATTATTTTGGTAACTTGTAATCTATAATGTTGCTGAAGAAATAAAGCTCCACAGTGGAAAGAAAGATGAAATAATATTCCAATGCAACCACAGAAAATTTCAACAGTTAACTATGAAATTTGCTTTTCTTATTTCTTTTCATTTGTGAAATTCTACAAACACTAATAATTGTGACTCATTCTCTCTCTGAAAAATAGACTCCTTTTTATAAGTGAGAAAAATACTGAAACCCAGAAAATCCTTTGATGTAATTTCTTCCAGTCAGACCATTTCGGAAGCTGCTTTTGCACGTCAGAACACAGAATCATAAATCAAGTGGCCAGACAAGACTCTGAGATGTCACCTATTCCAACACAATACCTCAAGCAAGAGGACTCTCAAATCACCTCAGAGATTTTTTAATGACTTTAAAGAGAGAGCATCCTTCTAACATGTAACAATCATGAGATTTAAATAAATAAAAAATAAAACTTCCTTTATATCTTTTAAATCTCTTAAAGTACAATGGTGCAAAATCACTAGGGTGCCTTTAATTCTTTTAATGACATAGTTGATGGCTATAAACATAAAAGTAAGATTATGTATAATTTATGCAATTCAAAATTTATACAGCTTTATTTTTCCAAATACTTAATACTACCTCTTAAAAATAATAAATCATTGTTTAGGTGATATAAAAAATTAGCAAGAACCAAGCTTTCCACACAACCTGCTGTTATATAAAACCTGGAGGATGTCATTCTAAAAGTAACTTTGTATCATAGAAATATTTTTATTTAGTGGCAGAATAAAATCTGAATTAATTCAAATAAAAGATTGAACTAAATAGTAATGACTAAAGAATAAATTTTTCTCCATCATATTTGACTTGGATAAATTTCCCTTTTAAAAAGATTATGTAAGTGAATTATGCTTAATTTTGAAAAGTATTGTTTTTGTACAACTTTTTTTTACATAAACTAAAATCTCAGTAGGCAATCAGTTTTAAAAATTAAAAATATTAAATCTCTCTTGAGTTTGTATTACCTAATATTTACAGTTTAAATCACCCAGATTTGCATACTATTTTCTAAAATCACTGCTAAGTTTCTGGTTACAACAATGGAAATGATGTACCTTTTTTCAAAATACCTTGTGCCCACTTGTGCCATCATTTCCGAAGTTATTTCAGTCTGAAGATGCAAAGAATTGACAAAGGTGCTGATAGACAGAAAAAGTTCATACAAAGCTTCAGGAGACTCAGAACTCTTACAGATTGTATTCTTATCATTGAGAAGAAGAATTAGAGCAATCCTAGGGTCCTAGTACACATGGCTTGTTCTCTAGATTCTCTAGATTCTTCTTTGGTCTAGAATTTTTTTTTTTTTTTGCAGTTTTTGGCCAGGGCTGGGTTTGGGTTTGAACCCTCCACCCATGGTGCCCAACTCCTTGAGCCACAGGCACTGCCCACGGTCTAGAATTTTATGTGCAATCTTTGCCTGGGTGCACATACCCCAAAGGGAACTGTGGATAAAATTCAAGGTATCGGTGTATATGGACTGGAAAAATGTACATTTTTAGTTGTACTGAACCCTAACTGAAATTTAGCATTTTCTGAAATTATGAGCATACACAACAAATCACAATGGTATCAAAGTTTCTATGAATGTTTTAGCCAACAGCAATCATAGTTACTCCCCTATCACAATACAATTGTTGCACATAGTCTAAAACATATGCTTCATTTATGTTCATCTCAATTTTAAGGAATAATAGTTATTAGAAATAGAACTAGCATTGCCATTTAATATATTAATAAATAAGTGCATGTATTACTATATCATAATTTTTAAATCATCTTATGACTGTATTTCAATATAGATCATCTATTTTGTAATCCTGTGTGTTTCACTTTGTGCATTAAAAATTTAATCTGAAGAAACTTCTATCATGACACTAGGAGGAGCTTCACTGACCAACTCCTCAATAAAATTGGTGAAAATTTTTTTTATGAACAACTATTCTAAAACTCTGGAAATGGTCCTAAGAGCAAACATCGAGAAAAACGACAAAAATCCCGTAAGAAAGTGAACTTTGTGGGATTTGAACCCAGATTTTTCTCTTTTCCCTCTCCCAGAGCAGCAGGAAGAAGACAACATATCAGACAACTGGAGCCAAGAACACCGGGCTCCCTTTTTCCCCAGCCAGAAAGCTTTATCTCCATGAGGACCAGGACTTAGCATTTCTCATGCTACCTCCACTGGTTTGTTTCTGAGGCTAAATTCCAGTTAGGGCCGTTGAGACAAAAGTGCTCCTTTTTCAGTCCAAATCCCACGGGAGAATGCAGGTCTGCCTTCAGCATGATGCCCTGAACATACTGGGACTCCAACAGCCCTTTTCCCAACTCTTGAGGTGGTGGCTCCATCCCGGGAGAAGCAAGCCAAGAGGACCTAGGCACACTGACTCCCCTGCTCCCAGCACTCAGCTCCTGGAGAGGGGATGCCACTCAGAGAGAATCTTGCCATCGTCCCAACGTCAAGCTACGGAAGCTTAGCTCAGATATGCTGCATGTGGGAGAAGTAGGCCATATATAAGGCAGCTCCCAATCTTTTCCCAAAGAAATGAATTTCATTTGAGGCAGAGTGTAAAGAAGTTTTAGCTTCAGAGGATTATCAGGAACAGTAAGGCTGGTGATGAATAACAACTGGGAACAAGTTTGCGGATCTAATGAAGACAGAGTCTAGACTGCAGGTCACCACTAGGCGGCAGTAGAGGAAAGGGAAATAAGACCTCTGAGAGAGGTCTTCCTGGGATCTGGAAATACCAAACAAGAACTAGGAAAGTGCCACAATTTGATACCTGGGGCCTGGGGCCATTATTGAAAACACCAATCAGGTTCCAATTAGTGAAGTTTAATTGCTGGGTGTGGACAGAGAAAGAGTAGAAAGGAGAGGAGGGCCCTACCGGGATCTCTGTCATCTCCAAGCTGCTGGGGGCCTGCTCAAACATGCAGTAACAGATTTAAACTGTGTGTGAGGAGATAGGAAAATAGTAGACCTCACTAAAATAATACAGCTAGTCACTAAACAAACAAATAAGAAAATAAGAAAAATAAGCCCATGCCTCCAGCTGAGGACTGGGGTGGGGGAGCAATGCCTAAATTTTCTGCAATGTATCTAAAATATCCAGTTTCCAACAAAAAAAATTATGAGACACTTATGGCCGTGTAGAAGGCGGGGGAGAAATAGGTATCAGAAGCTTTCTGGGAGAGTGACCAGATGTCAATTTTTTTTTAATTTTTTTAAAAAAATTCTCTGGATCTCCATTGTCCATCATTCCATATACTACTTCTATCTTTCATGTGTACACATAATTTGTACCTGTGGTACTAGTCTTTCTGTGTCTGAGTTGTTTCACTTAAGATAATAACCTCCAGTTCCATCCACATTGCTGCAAAAGACATAATTTCATTCTTATTTATGGTAGAGTAGTATCCCATTGTGTATACATGCCACATTTCCATTGTTCAAAATTCCTGTTGATGGACACTTGACTCCGTATTTTTGCTATGTGAATAGCGCTGTGATAAATACACAAGTACAGGTATCTTTTTCATATATTGATTTCCACTGGGTAGATAATCAGTGGTAGAAGTGCTAGACCCTATAGTAGTTCTATTGTTAGTTCTCTGAGAAATCTCTAGGGCTTTCCATAGAGATTGGACTAATTTACATTCCCCCAAAATAGTTTATAAGAGTGCCTTTTCTCCATAACCTGGCTAACATCTATTTTTTTGTCTTCTTAATAATAGCTGTTCTGATTAGTACAAGATGATACCTCATTGAAGTTTTAATTTGCATTTATCTGATGATTAGTTATGTTGAACCTTTTTTTAGGCACATGTGCCTGTGCCTTTAAAGGCTTGATCATGAATTTCTTTGCCTTAGTGTCCAGAAGAGTTCTCTATAGATTTTCTTCTAGTATTTTTATAGTTTCAAGTCTTATATTTAAGTCTTTAATCATCTTCAGTTGATTTTTACATATCAGGAGTCCAGTTTCATTCTTCCGCATGTTGCAATCAAACTTTTTCAACATCATTTAATGAAAAGTATCCTTTCCTCAGTGTATATTCTTATGATTTTTGTCAAGGATCAGTTAGCTATAAGCACATGGCTTTATTTCGGGGATCTGTATTCGTTCCATAGAATTATGTGTCTTTTTTTATATCAATATCATGCTGTTTTGGTTACAATAGCTGTGTAGTGTAATTTGAAGTCAGAAAATGTGATGCTTTCAGATTTGTTTTGCTCAAGACTGCTTTGGCTATTCAGGCTCTTTTTTGGTTCCATATGAACTGTAAAATTATTTTTTCTAATTCAGTGAAAACCGACATTGTGATATGATACAGATTGCATTGAACCTATAGATTACTATAGGCAACGTAGTTATTTTAATGCCATTTGTTCTTTAGATCCATGCATATGGAATGTTTTTCCATGTGTCTGTGTCACCTATAATTTCTTTCATCAATATTTTGTAGTTTTCCTTATATAGAGATCTTTCAACCTTCTTTGTTAAATATATTTGTAGGCAAGTTTTTATAGCTATTATAAATTGAATTGTGTTCTTCATTTGGATACCAGCTTGATCACTGTTGGTGTACGGAAATGTTAATGATTTCTGTATGTTGATTTTGTATTATGATACTTTACTAAATTCAATTATCAAATACAAGCATTTTTTGGCAGAATCTTTAGGGTGTTCTAGATATAAGATCATATTATCAGTGAATAGAGATAATTTGAATTCTTCTTTTCCAGTTTTAGTTTTTTTCTTCCCTTATTACCCTGGCTATGATTTCCAACACTATGTTGAATAGAAGTGTTGGTAAAAATGAACACCCTGTCTTGTTCCTGTTCTTAGGGGAAATGCTTTTTACTTTTCCTGTTAAATATAATGGTGGCCGTGGATTTGTCACATATGGCCTCTATTTTGAAGTAGTTTGTCAAGGATTTTTAACAAGAAGAAATGCTGAATTTTATCAAATGCTGTTTCTGCATCAATGGGATGGATGTTTGGATTTATCTTTAATTCTGTTGATGTAATGTATCACATTTATTGATTGCTGTATATTGAACCATTCTTGCATCCCAGGTTTAAAGCCCACTTGATCATGAAGCATTATCTTTCTAATGTGCTGTTGGATTTGATTTGCTAGTGTTATGTTGAAGATTGTTATGTCTCTATTCATCAGGGATATTGGGTCTGCAGTTTTAGTTCTTTGTTTCACCCTTGTCTGATTTTGGTAACAGGGTGACATTGGCCTGATGAGTTTTTGAAACAGTTTCAGAAAGATTAATATTTGCTTTTATTTGTATGTTTGGTAGAATTCATCTGGTTCTGGGGTTTTCTTTGTGTTTGTTTTTTGGTTGAGAGATGTTTTATTACTGATTCAATCTTGATACTCATTAGTGGTCTGTCCTGGAGTTCCATTTCTTTGTGGTTCAATCTTGGCATGTTTTTTTTTTTGTTTGTTTGTTTTTGTTTTTGAGGCAGAGCCTCAAGCTGTCACCCTGGATAGAGTGCCATGGCATCACAGCTCACAGCAACCTCCAATTCCTGGGCTCAAGTGAGTCTCTTGCCTCCGCCTCCCAAGTAGCTGGGACTACAGGTGCCTGCCACAATGCCCGGCCATTTTTCGGTTGCAGCCTTTATTGTTGTTTGGCAGCCCGGGCTGGATTCGAACCCGCCAGCTCAGGTGTACGTGGCTGGCGCCTTAGCCTGTTGAGCCATAGGCGCCGAGCCTCAATCTTGGCATGTTGTATGTACATTTCAAGGAATTTGTGTGTGCTCTCGAGGGTTTCTACCTGGGGAGTGTTTAGTTGTTCAGAACAGATTCTGATGATCTTTTGTCTTTGTATTGTATCAGTAGTAATGTCTCCTTTCTCATTTCTGATTGTGTTTATTTGGGTCTTCTCTCTTCTCTTTGTGGATAGTCCAGCTAGTGGTTCATTAATTTTTTTTTTATTATTTTGAGACAAAGTCTCACTCTGTTGCCTCAGGCTATATAGCTGCAGGGTCAACTTAGCTCAGAGCAGGCTCAAACTCCTGGATTCAAGTGATCCTCCTCTTTCAGCCTCCTGAGTAACTGGGAGTACAGACATGTGCCACCAGGTCTGGATACATTTTTTTTATTTTTAGTAGAGAGTGGGGTCTTACTCTTGCTCAGGCCGGTCTTGAACCCCTGAGTTGAAAGGATTCTCCTGCCTTGGCCTCCCAGAGTGCTAGGATTACAGGTGTGAGCCACCACTCCCAGCCTGGCTTTTTTTTTTCTCTTACTGAAGACCCAACATTTTGTTTTGTTAATTATTTGCATTTGGGGGGTCTTTATTTCCTTTAGTTCTGTTACGATCTTTGTTATTTCTTTTCTTCTGTTACTATGGGTGTGGTTTGTTCTCATTTTCCTAATCTAGATGCAACATTAGTTTACTTATTTGTAAGCTTTCTCCTGTTTTGATATGGGCATTTAATGGTATAAACATCCCTCTTAGCATTGCTTGTGCTATATCCCAAAGGTTTTTATATGTTTTCTTTTCATTTTTGTTAATTTCAATTATTATTAATTTTTGTCTTATTTTCTTCCCAGTGATCATTCAGGAGCATGTTGTTTAATTTTTAGATATTGGTCTAGTTTCCAAAGTTCCTCTTCACATTGATTCCTGGCTTTATTCCACAATGGCATGAGAAAACATTTGGTATGGGCTCCTTTCAGCCGAACAGCATTGGTAAGAAGTTGTGAGGATCAAATAGTAGCAACACGAAGATGGTTCCACATCTAGATTCTCTGTTCTGATTCAGAGATCTATGTCTCTATTTTTATTCAAGTACCAAGCTATTTTGATTTCTATAGCCTTATATTATAGCTTGAAGTCAGGTAAAGTGATGCTTCCAGCTTTGTTCTTATTAAATAAAATTGAATTGGTTACTGAGGTTCTTTTCTGATTCACTAGGAAGAGTAGAACTATCACTTTAAGATCTGCAAATTATGACTCCTGGAATTGATTAATAAATACAACAATATCTCAAGTTACAAAATCAGTGAACACAAATCAGTAGCTTTTGTATATGCCAACAACAGTCAAGCTGAAAATCAAACTAAAGACACAATACCAGTTATAGTAGCATCAAAGAAAATTAAGTATCTTGGAATATATTTAATGAAGGTGGCAAAGAATCACTATAGCACTACCTATGAAATACTGAGGAAAAAAAATTGCAAAGGGGTAAACAGATGGAAAAACGTATCATCCTCACAGAATGGTAGAATCGAAATTGTTTTAAATGTCTATAATTTGAAAAGTAATTTATACATTCAATGCAATTCTCATTGTAATACCAATGTCATATTTTGCAGATCTAGATAATCTTTTTGATACATGAGTATCTACTTATTGTTCCCCAAATGCAAGATTTAAAAAACAGATTTCAAATTAGCCATTGTAAATATCTTCACAGAACTAAAGGAAAGAATGACTCAAGAAGTAAAGGGAGGCAAGATGCCAATGCATTAACTAGAAAAAATCATTAAAAAGATAGACAGTATTAAAAAGAATAAAATGGAACCCTGAAATTAAAAAGTATAATAACCAAATTTTATAATTCCCTACAGAGGCTCAAAAGTCAACATGAACGGCAGAAGAGAGAATTAGAGAACTTGAAGATAACTGCCAGTAGAGATTACACAAAGCAAAAACTGAAAGAAAAAAGAATGAAGAAAAATGAACACGGTCTCAAAGAAATGTGGATACCACTAAGTGCACCAACATAGTCATAAAAAAATCTGATACTTCTGGAAGTGGCAGAAGTAGAATAGAAAAAAAAAGAGAAGAAAAATATTCAAAGAAATGACTGAACATTTCCCAAATTTATTGAAACAAAGTAATCTACACAGTATCTACATAGTAATCTATATCCTGGAAGTTCAGCAAACTCTGAGCAAAGACACTCACGAACAATCACTTTGAGGTCGAACAATCACTTTGAGGTAAAAATGCTAAAAGTCAAAGACCAGGAAATAATCTTAAAATTAGCAAGAGAAAATGTTGTTTTGAATAGGTATTCATGCACCAAACTGCCAGAGGAGCCAATGTTCAGACCGTGTTCAAGAACCTCAGGGACAGTAATCCAGAATAAAACAGTTCGCCAAAGGAAATAATGGGCAGGAGGGTAATCCCAGTTTTCACCAAGACATTATTAAAATGATATCTAAGAAAAAAATCTGTAATCATAAAAAAAAAATGTAAGAGAGTGCTAGGGTAAACATAATTAAATAGGTTTTATTACCTGCAGGATTTGTCATAAGTTTTAAAATTCTAACTGTGAATGTCCAGGTGGGGCTACAAATCACAGTGTTTCCCAAACTACTTTGACCATGAAAACCTTTGTTGGAGGATATTTCTAAAGGCTCAAGGTTTAAAGAGCATTTGGGGAAACACTGAAGTTATTAAAAGTGAGGGGTACTGGTCACTGCGGGAATCAATTGGCACTTTGCCTCCTCTATGTCTGTAACAGATGCCACTCTCCCTTTAGGGACATGTGATGACAACTACCCATTCTTTCAAAGACATCCTAGGTCAAAGGCTGTTTCAGGTTTCTGATAATGCTGCTTGCCAAAGCCACAAATTTAAGTCACCCTCAGGGTGACTATGCCCTACCTTGTCTTTTTTGATTTTTGGATCACATTCTGTTAAAAATCTTTTAGACTCTACATTAATGAGTGCAGAAAAGAACAACCACTGCTGACGGGCTTCTGTGCATGGAAAATTCCTTCCCATTTCTGTTTCTAGTCTTAGGTGCTGGTTTATAATAACAGCCTATCAAAATGTTGCATGCAGCTTCATAAAAATGTAGTCATCATCTGAGAGCTATACTTAACATCAAATGCCAAGGCAGATTTATCAGCAGCTGAGGCCTGGAGCACAGCCAGTTCACAGTGCTGCGGCTTTGCTCACTCAAACTCGCCATCAGAGGGTGTATATTAGAGGAGGATGGACTCGAGCCAGGTATCAAGAAACTATGGCTCAGCAACTTGCATCAGATGACAGTAAACAAGGAGGACTTTATGGGGCAGCATAAAGACACACAGAGATAACTTCAAGAAACACAATACTGCTATTGCCTGTCGAAAAACAGCAACAGCAGCAAATAGGCCAACCTCAGTGTGCCATTCAGGGGTGAAGTGGCTATTATTCTTTATGAAAATGCTTATAGCCTCTAACAGAATGCAGTGACTCATAAAAAGAACTGAATACTTCGTCAGATGCAAACAGACAGATAATAGATGAATACTCACTGTGTGGAAATGACCTAAATTTAACCAAGGATACCACCAAAAAGAAATAGTCTGTAATATAAACTGTGGTTCCTATGTATTCTATATGGCTGTTGACCTTCATTTCTCTATTCCTTCTAATAGCTGTGCCAGCTTATAAATCTCTGAATTAAGTCCCATCCTGCCCAAAACACTTAGCATGGTTTCTGTTTTCCTAACTAAAATAAACGTGTTGCATTTTTCCTATTCAGAGGGTCTTAAATAATCAGCTGAATGATTATGGGATGAGACAGAGATTGTGCTTCCTAGGATGTTGTACATTAAGTAAGTTACCATTAAATACTGGTTTGTTAATAGATTAATGAAAGAATCAAGTAGAAGGCAAAACTGCTTGTTTTGCCTTTCTACAAGCAGGCCACTTTTAGAGTAAAAAGAGGCGCAAGTGACAGAAAAAGCTAATGCATGCATAAGACAGAACAGAAAAGTAACTGCCGACAACAGCAAAAACAAATAGATTTCAAGGAGCCAGAACAAGTTAGCATAAGGCATGGTTCTGTAAGCAGGAAGATAAGCATCTTACATAGAAAAGGTATCTTGAGTCAACAACGACATTTGTTTTGTCTCAAGGTCCATAGCTAAGAGAGAATCACTGGGCCATCAGAAGCCCATGGATCAGACCAAGAATCTGTAAAAATGCAACGAGCTCATCTATCAAACCAACATTTAAAAAAATAGCAATGTCTTATCTTGGCAAATTCAGAAATACAGCCACTTTTACACAGTGTTGATGAGAGTACAAATTGCTACACTGATTCAGGACAGGAATTTGGTAGCATGTTTTAAATGTTTTAAATGTTCAAATTCTTTGACCATGTGTTTCTATTTCCAGAAATTTTTCTACCAAAATCCCAATTTTGTTTAAAGGAAAAGTACATATCAGTGCCTTAAAAATAACTAGAAGAACACTCTTCTAAATATCATAGTGATTCTACCTGGGTGTTGATATAGCATAGTAAATTTTTATTTTCTGGTTTTCCTTTCTCTATATTTTTGAAATCTTCTCTGAAAAACAGATACTAATTCTATAATACATAAAACAAAATACATAACAATTGAAAGGATAGTAGAATGGAAACACACGCAAGTGTCAAGAAGACTTGATCATAGTTGTGCGTCTTTTCTAAATTATTCTAAGGTTCCAGAAGGCAAGGCAATTTTAGAAGGATTGCTTCAGATTCTGCAATTGGGGACTGATAAAGGAAGGCTCCTAACCAAAGTGGAGAATGAGCAGCAACACTTCACACTGAACAAAATACATTCAAAGTCAACACAAATAGAGCCTCCTCCTCTGTCACTCACTGAGAAATACAGGGGAACTCCCCTACAAGTTCAGGAACAGCAGGATACAGAATAGGAACTGAATAGAAGAGAGTATTACTGGCTCAGCGCCTGTGGCTCAACGGGCTAAGGCGCCTGCCACATACACCTGAGCTGGAGGGTTCGAATCCAGCCCAGACAAAAATGACGGCTGCAATCAAAAATGGCCGGGCATTGTGGTGGGCGCCTGTAGTCCCAGCTACTTGAGAGGCAGAGGCAGGAGACTCACTCGAGCCCAGGAATTGGAGGTTGCTGTGAGCTGTGATGCCACAGCACTCTATCCAGGGTGACAGCTTGAGGCTCTGTCTCAAAAAAAAAAAAAAAAAAAGAAGACAGTATTACTGTCTTTACCTTCCTGTTTTTCCATGCCTTCCAAAACATTGCACTTTTAATGCATTATGTACAAGGATAAGAAAGCTGTTTTATTGGATCAAGAAAAGGAGAAATTTCAAAAGCAAAATAATGCGATTTTTGTTAATTCATTGAAATGTGTTTTCCCAATGGCCTGTGAGTCTAAGGAAGACAGAAGCCAATTCTCAGTGGTCACTGTGTCTTCAGTGCTGAGCACACTCACTGGCTCAAGAAAAGCTTGACAAATGAATAACAATCTGAATACTTTTGGAAAACTCTAAAACCATTCCACTTTAACCAGAAGAGGACCAGTAACTAATCAAACCAAATGCCTTTGGAATAATATATGAGTATTCAAAAGTAAATTATTGGAATTTTCGTGACTGCAAATTTACTAATACTTGTGTTACATTCAAGGGCTGCCACCACTCATCAGATCCTAATGCAACTGTCATGAAGATGCTGCTTGCCACACTTCTCTGGGTATTTTGAGGCCTTATGTTTTATGATTGAATCCCGGAGAAGAAACATTTCGGTAGTTGACCCATAGTGAATTTAACAAGAGCATGACATGCACCAGCAGTATCACATGCAGACAAAATTGGTGCCGACTGGGTGACAGCATTTACTGTGGCCACTGAGGGGCTTGAGTTCCTTTATTGTGAAAGAGAATGACGGCATGTCAGAAAAATCCGATGCAAATTCTTTGACGGAATATATAGTCACATTCAAAAGTGCTCTTGTGGCTGTCACACATCATTGCTTTTTCAAGATGTCAAACCTGTATTACACTGTATTAAAAAAAAAACTAAAGAAAATTCTAGGCGTGGGTACATGTAAAATAACAAATTAAAAATTATTTCAATCCCAAATCCAGACCATGACCAATAAAAAAAAAATTGCAATCTCTGTTGTTCTCATGCTTTAAAAATGATTGGATTAGTTTGTTAGTAAATAGATTACTTTAAAATTTAATATTTTATTATTTAGCAATTAAACATGTAAGCAATACCAATAGATTTACTGGAGCATGCTCCATTGCTTTCAAATGGTCAAATTCACTCCGTATTGAGTGAGTTTACTTATCTCCTTTCCAGGATTTTTCCTTCAATTTCTATAAAAAAGGCCATGCCCTTGTTTATTGTGTCTAGCCTTTTCATGAGCTAAATGCTCCTATTGTAGTCTTCAGTCATTCCTGAAATTTATTGCCTACCTGCTAGAATTTCCACTGCATCTGTTCACTTACCCAGTGAGACATTTATCTGTTACCTGCTTAGCAATAGAAAAAGTTCTCCCAGATTGAATATAACCATCAAACAGCTACTGCACTAGAAACTCTACACGTTACCTCTGATCCTCACCACTCCTCAACACGACTGCCATTGGCATTGGACTGGTGAAGATGCTAAGTTGAGAAGGCTGAGGACTTTGTCCTCAGAGATGATGTATGGGAAAAGTACATGGTCTCGGAGTTGAACAAATCTGACGATTTCACCATTAACTAAGTATATCGTCTTGAGCACATTTACTTAACTCCTCTGAATCTTAATTTTCTGATGAGGAAAACAGGGATAATAACATATTATTGAGAGTTTAGGGGAACACACATCCATGTGGAGCTGAACTTTCTATTACCACTCCACAGAAAATATTGAGGGAAAGAAAATATTGGTAAATTTATTGCTGTTTCCAGGATCGATCACCTAAAACCACTATGTTCTTTCATATTAGATTCCTATGCTTCTCTCAAGGAGAATAAGTAATATTCTCTAAATCCCACACCTTGGTTTAGGTATGCTTCACCCTGTGATATTTGTTGGAATATTTGTCCACTCCAAAACTCATGTGAAATTTAATTGCGAATGTGGTAGTAACGCGAGGGAGGGCCTATAAGAAGCCATGAGTCTTTAAGGTTGCTCTCACAGATGGATTAGAACATTCAGGAATTATCATATTAATGGGTTATCATAGGAATGGGACTGGTGGCTGTATAAGAAGAGAAAATGTTACCTTTGCGAGTACACTCAGTCCCCTCACCGTGTGATGTCGGGCACTGCCTTGACACCACCAGCAAGAAGCCCCTCACCAGATTCACACCCTCAGCCTGGGTCTTTCCAGCCTTTAAAACTGTAAGAAATTAATTTCTGTTTTCTTATAAATTACCCAGTTCAAGTATTCTGTTATAAGCAATAGAAAATGGAATAACGCAACATACCAGTTGCCTCACTTTATTTAAGCAAGAGTGCTCTTTTTTTTCCTAAGGCATTGCAATTGCCATTCTTTAAGAGCCAGCACAATAGAAAGAAAGCCTTCTTAAGATTTCTTCATAAACGGCGCATACTCTGCTCTCTCTGGACCCTGGAAAGGTTATAACAAGCTGCTGGAGAAGGATGATCTGGAAATTCTCTACAATAGCCCTGCAATAAATTTTCGTATTGCCCTCTCGTTTCCCACTACAAACATTAGCATTTAACACAAGCTCAGCACAGGATCCTTAGACACTTCAAATCTTTCATTTCCTGCAGAGAGCTAAAAGCAAGCTTTGAACGTTGCATTTAAAATAGGGAATAAAACACCACATGGAACTTTTGACCAATTGTTGTCTGTTGGCATCCTGATATTTACTTCCTTTGCAATTAAAAGAATCAGAGCACAGCCCAGAGAAGAGAATCACCAAACATGTTCAGGAGACTCATAACGGCAAACCAAAATAATATGAGCCTGTTCTTTGACATGGAAAATATAGAATCAGAAATGATTCCACTTTTTAGAAAAAGTCAACATTAATAACAGTAGATTCTGACGAAGCCACAAGATATTTTTATTTAGCCAGAGGCCTTGGAGTATATTGTCTCTAGTCCAGAAATTAGCAATACCATTTTGATTACCAAGCCCATTGGTGAGCTAAACTATGAACAGCGAGCCAGTATCAGTGCCCCCCTTATTCTTTCCTCATGGCATGTACCCTCCCTAAGTTTCCTGATATCCAAGGCCCAAGAAGATGAAAGCACTCTCAGATTTGCACAGAGCTATCTTGACGTTAAAATATACATATTAAAATACACAAAAGTTCATACAAATATACAGACACATGTGATGGCATTTATGCGTTTTATATATATGTATATAAACAGCTATGGTGTGAGGACTTTGAGCCTGGGAAACATGGAGTAATAAGACATGACTAGTGTTGAAAATACTGACTGATGACAAATTGTACCAGCTGCCCATCGTTTAAAATATAAATAAATGTGCTTTGGTTTATTCTTTTTACGTTTCCCACCTCTCTCTGACTTCTTTTCTCTGAAAGCATAAAACTTTGTGACATTTTCAGTATCTGAAAAGTAATTCACTCTATGCTTCTCGCTACTGCAGTGATTGGCAAATAGTTTATTAAAAGTGCTCCTGGCAATTTCTCCCCATAAGAAGACATAGTTTTTTTTTTTTTTTTTTTTTTAATCTTTGGTACTAATGTCTATCTCATGGAGTTGTAAAAAAAAATAACATATTATAAAGTACTTAGCATTCAGTAAATAATTATCATAATTTGACAATGCTACGGCAATACTCCATCACTTATTCGATAAGTAAAGAAATAAAAACACAGGCTCTGCCATTTAGATTATCACTTGGGGCAGATTAATTTGCTCGTTGGCACTCAGGTCTCCTCGCCTATAAAAGGAGATAATAATAGTAGATTTTTCACAAGGTTATGATGAAAACTAACTAGTGTATGTGAAGCATGAAGAACAATACCTGGTATGTACTGAAGCTCATGTTAAATAACATTATCATTGTTATTATCATTCTGTGTAAGGACTTTAAAACATGTCTTTAAAATGTAAAACCTTCCCAACCTATGGCCTTCCAACCTAAACCTTGCTTAATTGTCTTTTCAACCAGGCTTGTCTGATATTTAAGTTCACAAGTTGGGGCCAGGCCGAGTCCTAATATTGTGATAATCACAACTTTGATGAAGCATCTTTCCTGTCAGATAAAATGTAAGAAACCCAGTGAAATTTGAATTTTAGGTTTTAGTAAAGGTATACCTTGAATATTGCATGGAACAATATACCTTAAATATTTAGTAAAGGTATACCTTGAATATTGCATTCAACAATAAAAGTACAGGTTAAGTATCCCTTTTCCGAAGTGCTTGAGACCAGCGGTGTTTCAGATTTTGGACACTTTTGGATTTTGGAATATTTTCATTACACAACATGATATCTTGGGGAAAAGATCCATGTCTAACATGAAATTTACTCACATTTCATATATACCTTACACACATAGCCTGGGGCCAATTTTATACAATATTTTCAATAATTGTGTGCATAAAACATATAAGGTCAGGTATGGAATTTTTCACTTGTGGACTTATGTTGACATTCAAAGAGTTTCAGATTTTGGAGCATTTTGGATTGCAGATTTTCGGATTAGGGATACTCACCCTATATTTGTTGTTTATCTGAAATTCAAATTCAACTAGGCATCCTATCATTTTATTTGCCAAACCTAAAAACCATGCCCTAGTCTATGTCCAGTTCTAATACCCTAGGTATAGTGAGATGCACTGTTATTTTTCCATTCTCTTACTATGCATTGTTTTGGCTTTATTTGCTTTTTTTGGAAGGGATGTGGGAAGATGAGGAATACAAAGCAATAGCATAGAATTATCTTTTGCTTTGCCAACCTGGCGGTAACTAACTGCTTTTATAACAGGTTGTTTTGAATCCTCCTCATACGTTCCAAACCTTTCCCAACACATGAATTTCTCCCAACAGATAATGCTACCAAATTTCATAACTTTAACATCACTATTTTATATGTTATTCTTTTCTCATGTCAATGGTGCTTTTCTTTTGAGGTCTGTGTTATTTTCAAAAGTCTATGAGATAATAATAAGAGACAATTTATAATTATTATCATCATCATCTCCTGAAGATTGGAAAAATGTCTCAAAATACTGACATAGCCATATGTTCTGAAAATTAGCAGTGAGTGGCCTTAGCATGGGTTAAATAAAGGCCTGCATGGTTGGTCAGCTGTGGAGGAGAATCTGCATCAACTTTGTCCCCAAGAGGAAGGGACTGTGGAGAACTAGAACGTGCTCACCTCATCTGAACGTGACAACAAGGCCCTGTGTTGCCATGTCTTTGGACTTTTTTCTACACAAAGCCAAAATCTTGATTTTTATGTGAAATCTTCTCATTGAGTTTTAGTTTTAAAGCAGAAGTAATACAATATTTCTATGAGGGGACACCTTATTCTAGCCTTTCCAACCTGCCCTGCTTCCTAAATTCAAGCTCTTTGAGCTTCAGTCAATTTTGTCCTGATGAATGCTTTATTCAGTCCTCCACCTTTTTGGCACCTGGGACTGGTTTCGTGGAAGACAATTTTTCCAGGAACTGGGGCTGGGGAGGATGTTTCACAATGATTCCAGGTCAGATCATCAGGCATTAGCTTCTCATAAGGAGCCGCAGCCTCCACCCCTCAGGTGCACAGTTTACAGCAGGGTTCATGTTCCTGGGTGAATCTAATGCCACCATGTATCTGACAGGAGACAGAGCTCACTCAGACTTGAGCAATCAGGGCTGGCTGTAATACAGGGGAAGCTTTGCTCTCTCACCCACCGTACACCTCCGACTGTGCGGCCCTGTTCCTAATAGGCCGTGGACAAGGCCCAGGGATTGGGAACTGCAGCTCTAAGCAACAAAATAAGAATTGGATTTTTAATTAGTGGTTAATGCTGTAATTCATTTTGATTCCACCAAAACAGTTTCCCTTTCAAATTAACCTGCTGTTCAACATTTTGATCAAAGACAGTTCTGCTTTTTGAATCTCAGTTTCCAGAAGCCATGAGTCGGTCATTTTTTTCCCTCTTAGTCACCAGACAGCTAAGAAAAATGAACATTTATGCTGATTCCAAGCCATGCGAAAGTGCACATTTTTAAACACAGATATTTTCACAGAGCTTTTTTCTTACTAAGTTGATTGAATATTATACCCATCACTTCTTAAAGCACACAATTTTTAAACTATGAAGTAGGGCCAAACAGTGTCATTTTAGGGATATAAATTTTTTTTGTTTTAAAAATATATTTACTGTAATCATTTTTCTTATATTTTCAGTGAAGTCATCTGAAATGCGTTCTCTGGGATGGGTAAATCATCCCTATCTCTGATACTTGGTCGTCAGATTCATGTGGTTTTAGACTTAGGTAAGAAATCATTTAAAGTGCTGAGAACTGGTGAATGTAACACGGAAGTTCAACTGGGGAATTCTGGCTGCTGCTCTGATTACTTGGCTCTCTGATTAATTGCTCAGATAAATTGATAGATATGCAATTGCTTTGAACTAAGGCAACAGAAAAATCCTTTCTACCACCTGATTAGGAACAGTGAGTTTTATATGCCCTCTGAAGCCTGCTGTCCAATGCGTCCAAGTTTAGAAGTTATTTAAACTTGGGAGAATTCACTTGTATTCCAATATCTTTATGACAAAGTAGAACAATTATAGGCTTTGGAATAAATCAGATGTGGGTTCAAATCTATCTCCTAGCAGATGTTCAGCAATGTAATTAATGATTCTCAGCCTCAAATTTTTCATCCATAAAATACAGGAAGAATATCTACCTGGTGATATTCCTATAAGGATTAAATGAGATAAAGTACAATTGAGTCTATTTTTTATATTCCTATTTACATATTAACCAGGTGCTTCTCTCCATGAAATACATGCACCTACAAAACAGGATTCTCCTAAGAATAATGTAGCTCCCAAGGTTGGATGAAGTTTGTAATTTTAATAAAAATGCTCACACAGTCATTCCTCAGTATCCCCAGGGGGTTAGTTCCAGGACTCTCCTTTGGATACCAAAATCTGTAAATGCTCATGGCCCAGATAAAAAATGGTGTAGTATTTGCATATAAATATGCAAATACTCAGGCACATATTCCCATATACTTTAAATCATCTCTACATTACTTAGGATAACAAATACAATGCAAATATTCTGTAAATAGTTGTCATGCTATATTTTCTATTCAAATTATTTTTTATTGCTTTATTGTTATTTTTTATTGGGTTCCCTCCCAAATATTTTCAGTCTGCACTGGTTGAATCTGTGGATGTGGAATCCTGGTGGGCTGACTATATATAATCGCCACCTGATTTATTTTGCATGCTTAGTACCATTAGCTATGTGCCCAGAAGCAATGGTATATTATAAATATTTACCGTCCAAGGCCTGAGGCACATCAGCCCTGATAAAAAACCTAGAGAGAGAGTCAGGAGACAGGAAGGAGGAGCCAGCAAGTCCATGTCCTAGAGTCCTCAGTTGACAACAACACCTTTGCCCAAATAATGCCCAGTGTCTTTCATCTTTCCAGCAAGCAAGGTGAAAGCCTAGATACTAGGGGTCAGCATGGGCACAGAGTAGGCCCTTTGCCTGTCAACTACTCAAAAGCAAGTTCAACTGATGGTGGTTTTCTCACAGAGGGGGACCAAGCAGGCAATTTGAATACAATTCAATTTCTGAAATAGCTAGAGCACCTATTAACTGCAAAGAGGCTGCATGTTTCTCACATAAGCACATTTAAAGAGAGCTAGGCAATGTTTAAATTCTGACAGTGCTACAATTCCTTGGGGACCAGCTGTCCAGGGGAAAGCAGAAGGAGCGTGACAGTCCCTGAATGGATAATAGCTGCCTGTCAGATCCTGGTTCACAGCACACCCTGATGGTGCATGCGGTCCTCAGCCCAGGCTGCCCTCACAGGATGGAGCACAGTGACATGCTGCTCAGGAAGGAAGGGCCGAATGACAAGCGTTTCATCATCGGTTTCTGGTCAGTTCTTTGACCTTACAGAACTCAAATCACCTCGGGGGAAAAAAATATATGGAGGATGAGGATGAGGTCATAAAGCTATAGCAACTGAAATTGGAAGAGAGACTTACTCAAACATGGAGCTAGCTCAGAAAACTGCCCTGTCAGCCCTGCCCAGAGGTCACATGGTCTCTCATTCCCTCTCCCAGAAAATGTGCTCGATTGCCTCTTGTTTTCCATTAATCCTCATGACTCCAACCCTAATATAGATAATTCTCTTCTTTGTGTCCCTTTTATCTTATCCTCCGTTTTCAGTTGTCAGGATCACCCATGTTTCCCAACGCAAAATACTGTAAGAGAATCTGAAGCTCCAGTCTCACCTGTTCATGTTAGTGCCTTGCAAAGGCTATTTCCCAGACCAGCTGCCGTGCAGCAGGTGGCCCCCCTTGGCCAGTGGGCTGAAAGAGAGTGGCTAGGGAGGGAAGGACCAGTGATCTGCACCAGACCACAGCCAACAGCTGTGCTGGCAAGCTTGCTGACTGCTTTTATATATACCTACTCCTAAAAGGTTAAGTGTAAAACAGCACTTCCTGGCTCACCAAGTATAATTGATACTGAGAACAACAACAGTTGTCAAAAGGTACATAGAGAGAACTGATTGACAATGTTTGGAAACTTCTTCCCTAAGTTCCACTAGGAACTTTAGAATCACATTTTCATGCAATGTCCAAATTTCAGAAGAAAATACATAAAATTACACGGAGCAAAGATTGATAAGATTAATACCAAGTAAAGGTCCATTGGACCTAAATGAAAAACTGGACATGTTTTGCTCTTGAATCGTATAGTATTAATTGGGCCAAAATGTTAAGTGAAATGGGTTTCAAAATCCCTTTAGGCTTTTTTCTCATTCTGTAAATGAAACCAGAAGTTTCCAAAGTCAAGTAAGTAAAATAAGTATACAATAGTAGCATAGTGTCAGCCACATAACAACTTGTTAACCTCACATCTCAAAAAAACAGTGACATAACTATTTTAATAAAAATTAAAATGCCAATTACTTCATTGGCATTGGTAAATGAGATAGCTGGAATTTCAACGAGATTAAGGTGAATATAATCTGATACTTTGGCACTTTTACTTGCCCACAGAAAGAGTGAGTTTGATGCCAAGGGGTTGAAACAGGTTTTCCCAGAATGAAAAGGATCACAGAAAAAATTGCAGCAAGTCAGAGTAAGAAAGGAAAGCATTGTGTTGACTGAAGGTAGCTCTGAAATGGGGAAACAGGGAAGCAGAGTTTTAATCACCGATTCCTTAAAGGTCAGGGGAAAGTAGCCACTGAGCAAGAACTGAGTTTGAATAGTTTAAAATTACAAGATTGTTCCAAACATAATACTTAAAATGGGAAAGAATAACTTACCTGGATTTTTGTCTTATAATTTCTAAGCCATTGTTTAAGAAGTTTTGCATGTTTTACCTTATGGTTAGGTTTATTTCATCCCCTACTCCCTTTTGTCTGCCTTGTCAACATTTAACATCTCTCTCCTGATTTCACAATAGAATAGCATGTCACTTTTTCAAGATTAGTGCTAAATAACTGCATCTTTATTGTAGCCAAACACACCCAGCAATTATCTTAGTTTCATTCCAACCTCTAATTCCCATAGCTGGGAGGCTGCCAAACAAATTAATTCCCACTTTCTTCTCTTTGATTTGGAAAAAACTTTTTATTATTCATATTTGTATCTAAATGCATGAAATTCCCCTTATCCTGTGTGTACTACAAAGGTGACCACAATAGGCCCCTCAGTGTAGCCCTAGAAATACCCAGGGCTTGAAACTGGCCAATTGTCATAAACCATCTTAAATTCTTTTCCACAACAAATATGCCATCTGATACGTAGATATTCTTTGCAAAATCATGTGCTGTTACAAGTTAATTTTTCTCTCTCGGGCGGTGCCTGTGGCTCAGTGGGTAGGGCACCGGCCCCATGTACCAAGGGTGGAGGGTTCAAACCTGGCCCCGGCCAAACTGCAACAAAAAGAAATAGCTGAGCATTATGGTGGTTGCCTGGGGTCCCAGCTACTCTGGAGGCTGAGGGAAGAGAATCACTTAAGCCCAAGAATTGGAAGTTGCTGTGAGCTGTGACGCCACGGCACTCTACCGAGGGCAGCAAAGTGAGACTCTGTCTCAAAAAAAAAAAAAAAATTTTCTCTCCTGAAATGTTATTGTCCTTCCTCACCATTGCTTAGAGGACCAGGCCACTAATCTTCAAGATCCTGGGCTTTACTTCTTTCTGTGTTTTGAAATATATATAAACATATATATATATAGAGAGAGAGAGAGAGAGAGATGTGTGTGTATATATATATATACACACACACATATATATTGATTATATATACACACACACACATATATATATACACACATATATATTATCAAAATGTTAAGTGAAATGGGTTTAAAAAACCCTTAAGGCTTTTTTCTCATTCTTTAAATGAGACCAGAAGTTTCCCAAATCAATATATATAGATATATAGATACCAATAAAACACAAATGAGAAGAGAAAGATCAGAAAATGGACACCGCATTATTTATGCTGATCCTACATAACCTAGGTGAGATGGGAAGAGAACTGTCAACAGCAGCAGCAAGACCAGTCACAGCAGGAACCACAGATTTTATCCTGGCTTTCCTGCTAGTATCTATAATTTGCTCTCTGGTTAGGCATTATTTATTTGATAATATTTATTGATTTATTAGATAATGCTGATTACACACCAATATTGTAGACATTGCCCTCTTCGCAGAAATGAAAATAAAAGATATAAATCCCACAACAGGTACAGATCACAAAAGTTGCAGGGTCAAGTAGAGAACGTTCCAAGAAGAGGGATGTGGAAACACACAGACGTTGTGCGTCCTTTCCATCTTTCCCTTTTCTTCTCCATGAGAAATTGCTTCCTCTACCCAATTCTTGAAATGCTGTTTCAAATAATAATAATAATAAACCTTTTTATTTTTGAAAAGGTATTAATCCAAATCACCTATCTTTATTACTATCCTTCTCCTTAGTGATTAAAAAAAAAATGAGTGACATCCTAGAAATGGTACTAGTTTAAGACCAGCAAGGTACAAATTCATGGTTACTTTTCATTTTTACTTGAACTGCCACACATATACAACTTTTGAAAAAATCATTCAACATTTATATTTGACAACATAGAGCAGTCATTTTGCACACGTACATCCTGTTCATTTCATGAAGATCAGTAATGATACCAAGCAGGCTTTGTGCTGGGCACCGTGTTCCACAAGAATCATTCCGGAAATCACTGTATATTAAAAACAGCTTTCATTCACTGGTAAGCAAGTCAAGTCAACATGTGCTGCCTCAATACAAGTATGATATTCAGTGATATTCAACCTTTAAGCTGATAGGAAACCAACATTTACTTTATGCTTACTTACCTCAGATAGAGCCTGTGTTTGGTCCAGACCACTCTCTAAAGTTTATTATTTCAGCCCTCAGGAGCTGATTTTCAACCTGTTTGGTTAGTAAGCATATTGCACCAGCTGTTCAATATTTGTAATATCATATTTACAGCCATGTGACTAGCCAAGGGAAGTTCTCCTCTTAACAATCAATATCATCTGAAAAAGTCTGATAATGCTTCCTATCAAATTTTATATGATGTACCTTGGCCCCTAATAATAAATACTTGGTCCTAACGAGCTCCAATTTCTTCTGAGAGCAGAGAAATATTTTTGTTTTATCACTCCAGTCTCTTTTCAGTCTACCAATGAATAATTATTTTCTCTCTCAATGTGAAAATACATTTCAAAAGGTGTAAGCACCCCTTTGGAAACTTCCAAAGTATGAAATTGGCATAATAAGCCAGTTGTTAATTAAACATCAGTGGTCAGGGCACCAGTACAGTCTTGTTAAATAAATAAATCCATTTCTTATTAGATGCCATACAGGATAGAAATCATGCTGTTTTGTGTCCAAAAAGAATCTTTGAATTAAGATTTCAAATGATTTTAATTTTTGTGACAGTATAGAACGTTATTAATTGCATAAAATCTCCTCCTATTATAATGTCTGTATAGAACTCTGTCACCTTCCTAGCTCTGCTCACACTGACTTTCAAGGTTATCATTCAACCTGTACTCTTTTTTTGGCTCAGCGCTCACACTTATAATTAATCCTTACTTGGCAACTGTACGTATCCTCCCAATTTCTCCTTCCACAGGGTGAATATTGTCTCAATTCTCAGGATCCATTAAATAAATTGTATCTGGGTCTTTTCCATTTGGATCCTCCCCTCTCAAATTTCCAGAGCATATTCTTGTCAGGTTGTTTATCTTTTTCCAATATACACTTAGTATCTTTTTAAAATGCCAGAAATAAGTACAAGAAATTTTGTTTAGTTATTCAAAGTTTCACAAAGTTTTTTGACACTTCCAACTTTTATTATTGTTTTCAGTGAATATAACTTGTTGTTCTATGCATCATAGATAGCTTTTCTTTCGTGTTCATTAAAATGACAGAAGAGCTAATCTCTGCCTGTCTGCCATTTACATGAAGAACTAAGTTATGTGGATCATAGCTGCCATCACCTACAATGCTAAGACTCAATCAATTTGGCACTTTGAGTTATATTTACGGCAGTCAAAAAAGTGGTAATGACACTTCTTTTTTCTGTGGCTATCAGATATTTCTATAGAAAGCAAATATTTGTGTGTGTGTGTGTGTGTGTGTGTTTATATTACATTAGCTCTCTTCTCAGACACTGTCATTTACAAATACCACTGATATTAGCAATTGACAGCGTAAAGGAAAAACTTTTTATCAAAAATTGTACTTACTTTTCTTCTACAGAAAAAAAATCTATGAAAGCAATAGCAAAATTTACTGACTGTTTCAATGTATTTAAATCTCTACACGTATGTACAAACTAATATATCATCAACTACAACCCATCTTCAGAGCTTACTAGATTTTAAAAATGATGGTGTGTAAATGTCAAGATTTAAAAAGTATTATGGTTGAAATGAACTGCTGTTTTATTTTGGCTGACACAGAAACTTAAAAACTTGGAAAAGACCAGTACTTTCTTCCTACAACAAACTTTTTACAGCATTAAGTTTTATGAGACATCTGATTTAAAACTTGCTTTGAGGAACTCAGAGAAAATGCTTTACGTGAGACTGAAGACCTTGTTAATGACCCTTTAATGGAATTTTACATGTTGTTGTCACTCTTCATATTGACAGATTTTGACAGCTTAATAATATCCTTGATGAATCAGAATCAATTTATGCTTACGACCTATGACTCTCTTATGTAACTAATGAAGTAATTATTGCTCCTTCCTTCCCAGCAGAGTCTTTACATGGTAATGTATGATAATAGAAAATTTCGTGCTGTGACCCACAAGAGCACCCTGAACACCATTTGTTGAGTTCTCAAGAATTGAGAGTACCATTTATTGAGTTCTCAAGAATTAAAATAAAAACATTTACAAAGGTCTTTCTTGCAAAAAGAAATATAACAATTGTTAGTAGTAGATGTTAAAATGTGCTATTTTTGAAAGGCTAAATTCCCTTATCCATAAGACTGAAACATTATATCATTGACAGAGAGTTCTTTTTATGGAACATCAAGGTATTAATCTCAGATTTTGACCTTTGACAGTTGACTTAGCAAGTAACTTCAACTTGCCAGAAACTTTCCAAGAGTCATGTACAGCCACAACATTCAATTACAAATTCATCATTCAACTTTCTTTATAAACAAATACCCTTCCAATACTACTACACTAGCTTTGATCTGCAACTACTGGTATACCTAATACATTGAACTAATACTGTAAACTACTTCATGTTTAGATTTATGCTCAGAAAAAAATTATCCTAATACTATTTTGCTATAAATTGTAGTCCAGCTGAGACCATTTGTGCTGCAATGCAACCAACCAAAAATTCTCAAGAGGAAATCATGTTAACATTGTCCTTTTGGTAGAAGTGGATTCTAACTGAAATTTTGACTAATATTATTTATGGCTGGAACTATTCTAGACCAATGAATGTAATCTACAATGTAAATGAAGAAGAAGCTAGTTTAGAGAAAAAGCTGTGTCATCATGTGCCATGTCATTCATCTGCCTTTTAGTTGGCTATTGATTATCGGAGGTCTAAAACAAAGTCCTTCTAAACCTTTGATTCTGGAATATGGAGCTGGGGGTGGGGGAGAAGAGGCCAACTATTATAATCAGTGTAACAATCCCATAAATAGTATATTTGGGTCTATAATAAGAACAAATCACAGAAAAACTGAAAAACCTGTCCCTGCTAAGATCCCTACTCAGTGTTCATTATACCTGGACTCAAAAATAACTACAAGAGAACACTTGGCTGAGCAACTCACAGTCACACTTGGGGTGGGAGAAGGGAGCTGGATAAAGAAAGGCCCTCACATACTTTCCCATTTATAGCTGGAAAGGGAAATGAAGGAAACAAAAGTCTCATTTATTTGGCAAATACTATATGCCAGTTCTATACTAAGACTGTCTGAATCTACAAAATGCTGTCTTCATCAACGTTTACGATGACCTTGTGAAAAAGGTAGGACTAGCTTTAGTGTTGATAAGAAAAGACGAGAAAACAAAATAGTTACTTTGGGAGCAGCGATGAAGGACAGAGTGGAAGCAGAAACTCACACTATGAATCCCTTCACCAGTCTTTGCGGGGGGGATTTTCCCTCCACAGGAAGAATGTGATATAATGTCATAAGGGACTCTCCAACACCCACTCAAAAGTTACATGAGTTCTTTTACTGTTTACCGATCCCCCGAGCTTTGAATTTATAGAAAGAAAAGTAATCATTTGTCTTTTAGTTAGTATTCTCTGATGCCATTGTTGAACACTTATAGAGGGACACTTTTTTCTTACAGCACCCAAGAATCACCACTTACCCAATTGTCACTTAATAATAATAATGCTGATGAAACCTCTCAGTGCTTGCTACTAAAATAAAATGAACAATAACAAAAAAAATCCTCTACTTATATACTGCAACAACTTTCCTATGATGAAAAGCTAGGGAATGTGCCATATGATTATTTCAAATAATCCTAATAGTTTAAAGATGACTTTAATGATACATATGTTACTTAAAAGTGTTGTCAGAATACATATCAATATCAATTCAATAAACAGTCCATCCGAAAGGCTAGAATACTATATTCACTCATTTTATAGAAAGAAGTGCCATTTTACATTTCTTATACATTTGGTTGTATATGAAAATAATAATAATAAAACTTATACTTGCTTTTCTAATGTAACATATATTATACTAAAATTTTGCAATATTATTAAATTGCAATAGATACGTAAATATGATATATAGAAAGCTATGACTTTAATGCTCTCCCAAATCAGTTTTTATTTGTTAAAAGTTTTTTGCCCTATCCAGCCAGGAAAAGGAAGTAATTACATTTGATACAGTTTGGGGCCCATGGCTAAATCTATTAAGCTCTGAAACTCCTTTTCAATGCCAAATCCAGAATGCTAACCCACAGATCTTGCCAGCATATGTCTCTTTTAAAATAAGACTGGGCAGATCAACAACCTTGAATTTCTCACTTTCCCCTTGACATTTCATCCCAATCACATCTCAGTATCCAATTAAATGCTTTCACTTACCATTAGGAGGACTGATTATTGCCAGCCTTTGCAACAGTACTTATAGCCATCTGACAGGCCAGCATCAGTTAATCCTAAAAAGGTCCACTTTAATTTATCATTGTCCTAAAGGTTTGCAATTCGCTGGGTATAAATTCAAGACGAGAATGCTTTAAACAGTCAGATGGCTCAGCTCAAAGCTGAGTGCAACGGGTATATAGATGTACCAATATACACAATCACTCTGAATCTGCTCTGTTTATAGCCAGGTAAGTTCTTGCTTCTCTGTGCCAGATACTTGGGCGGGCACCCTCACAGCCTTCTCACACATGGTTCCTCCTAACATCAACAAGCCTTCATCTCCTCTCAGAGACTGCCATGACAGCCTCTCAGACGTGCCAGGACAAGTCTCCCTTGGTTTGAATCTTCAGCTAGATATTTCTAAGCACTAGGGAGAGAATGTGCTGAACTTATATTACATCAAACAGTATGAAATTAGAGTATTAGGGCCAAGGCAGCAGCAATAATCCTTTATATTCATGAAGACATTTTCTTTTACAGCATTTTGCAGATATGATAACATCTGTCTGTACAACCTTCCCACAAGGGATGCCAGTGGGAAGATGATTATCCAGATTTTATATATTGGTAATGGCAAACAAAGCCACCGGAGAGAGAAAGAGCGTACACAAGGTTATATCTCTAGTCCCTGGAGAGCTGGGGAAATAATTCATGTCTTTTAAGTCTTTGGAAAATCTGCTTTCTGCTACAGAGTGACTTAGCTTTGCTACTCATTAAGGAGCTTGTTTTAAGGGGATACTCCTTTAAAAGCCCATTAAATGCTTTTATATCAATTTGAAGGTTTTGAATCAGAAACAAAGGAAGACTATTAGAAAGTACATGCTGTGCCTATAGCATGAGGGAAGAGATTGTGGTTACCCTGTCAGATGTAAAATTTGCTTAACTTTTACATTCTCTACAACTAGAGCTCTCTGCAGACTTTGAAATCGACATATTGAGTCAATTTCTTGTACCTTTTATTTCAAGTTGGAGTCATGATATTTAAGTCTTCCATAGGCAGGGATACAATAATAGCCAATCACTCATGGAGTCTCTTAGCACTATTTTAGGTCTTAAATGATACTTAAAGTATAATAAATCAATGACCAAGTTTTTGATACTTAGAACAACATGCTATTCTAACACAAATACATGTGCTGAAATCAAAAAAAACATCATTCCCACACATCCTATCATAGCCTCTCAGCCTTTTATGCAACTTAGCCTAAAATACATCTTAATTATTTTCTATAATTTATTCATTCTCCTCAAAGAATATATAATCAGAGGAAACCATAGATAGAGACACATGCAGGCTGTACCTCTGATTAAATATTCTTCCTTGACAAAGGACAAGCCATGACCAGAATTAAAAGATCTAAGTAAAATATATTTTTTATATTCTCTTCGCAATTAAAAATCCTTCCCTAAATTTTTTAGACTTGTCTCAAATGCCTCGAAGCCATATGGAAAGAAACAAAAAGAGGTGATGAGCATTTATAGAATCCTTTTACAAAAGATCCCAATGCAGTGCCTTATTCCTCCTACACAAAGCTTTTCCCAATCACTACCCACCACCTTCCTCAGGGCTGAACCCAGCCCAGGCTGCCCCAACAAGAGTCTAGGCTACTTCTACCCACACACACCTCCTCATTTCCAACCGCCACATCCTGATGTCAACATCATCTTCTTTTCTCTAGTTATACTTCACGTCTTTAGTGAATGCTGTTTTCATGTTTGGCCTGAAAGACTACAATACTTTTCTAACAGAAGTCCTTGACTCCAGTCTCAGTCTTCAAATCCATGAATTTACTATGGTAAAAATATGATCATATTGTCTCTGTTTAAAATTCTTCAAAATTCCCCATAACTTTTTGAAAGATCATGCCATAAATGCCTACAATGGAATCACAGGCCTTTATTGACCAATCTGCAGGCCACTTAAGACTCCTCTATTGAGAGATAGAGTTTAGCTAGGTTGACATTCCTGAGGATTTATGGTAACATCCCGGATTCCTCCACTATCTCCCCGTACTGATCACATGATCTTCAGGACACCTCCAGAAGGTCAGAAGTGTTTAGCAGTTTAGACGTAGATCTAATGGTCACGGGCTGGAAAAGGCACAAAGGATGAAATTGCTTAAGAGTTAAGATATAGATTAGTAAGGCATTGTAACGGTTTCTTTATACTTTATAATCTTATGATAATCTCTTCTGTCTTTCTTCCCATTGTTTCTTCAATTCACTGTCATTATAAAATTGCCTTGTTTCTTTTTATCTATAATTAACTTTGTATGTTCCCTACATCAAGCATGTATGGATTTTTCCTGCTTCGATAAAAGGGCCTTGAGGTTTTTGTTCAGGGTGGCACTTCCCTGCTACCTCTTAGTATGTGAAGCTGCTCACCTCTCCTAGTCCCATCAGTCATTTCTTTGAAAATAACTTAGAGTAAGAGTTTACTTTTCATGCCATTCCCTCAACTTTTCATCCCTAGGAGCAGAATGACAACAATCTATCCCCATGCCCTTCATGCCTTAGCCCCTCAAATTACTTCCCCTCTTCTCTACCACGTATGAGTATCTCCACTAATGTGCAACTCCCACTTCACAGAACACCCCATCCATTCTCCACCATGCTTCCTCCCAGCCAAGTGTTATCCTTGAAGACACAGTAGTTTTAAATTCCCAGTGAATACTTCTCTGTCACTGGTACAATTTTTATTTACACTTTACCACTACATTAAAATTATTCATAAGTTTCCTGTATACAACAAATATTTGTTGAATTCCTTCTCTGTCCTAGGCACAGAGATGTGCCCATCAGGCTCTTGGCATAGAAAATGAGCAAAACAAGCATGGACCCTGATCCCATGGGGTTTACAGTCTATTTGGGGAGACAGACCTTAATCAAAGAATCATAATAGTATGTAATTGTAAACTGTGGTGTTATGAGAGAACAGTAACTAGAAACACATCAAACTAAGCAGGAGGGGCCGATACAGTCTCCAAGGTAAGAGAAGGTCTTCCTGAGGAAATCACCTTGGAACAACTGTGAAAGAGATGATGGAAAGAAAGAAGGAACACAACAAAAAAATAAGAGAAGGATGGAGTAAAGGAGAGATAAAGAGAGAAGTCAAATTAAGTTCTCTGAATCAGAAGGGAGTATGAGTTTAGAAGGTCAGCCCTAACCTGCATAGAATATTTCTACGCTACAAAATTATTCTTTGCTGCTTTTCACAAAGACACTCTGATAAGAAGGCATATATATTCTGGTTTAATATGTGGTTCCTAGAGCAATCTTATGTAAGTCAAATGATAAGGATTAAGGACTCACCATGACATAACTGTATATACAGAAGGCAAGTCCTGTATAATACTAAACACTAAACTCTTAGGGTTTATCAACATTTGCTGTGAGTGAAATCAGAATCTTGACTTAACCAGGACTTTCCTACTCCAGTAAGAAATTATTTTCCAGTTGCACATACATAAGCCCTATGAATCTGAAGAAAAATTCAAAAACTTTTGTAAAAATTATGAGACCCTAAATTTTAATGCATAGGCTGTTCCTGTGTGGATCTAGGAAGGCTTCTTAATAAAGAATGCAGCCCAGACAAATTTCACTAATTTTCCAAACAGCATATGTCAGTGACAAAATCTTTTTCATGGAGCACTCCAATCAACTATACTTTTCTTCAAGACAGAGTCTCACTCTGTCACCCTGGGTAGAGTGCCGTGGTGTCATACCTCCCAGCAACCTCAGACTCTTGGGTTTAAACAATTCTCTTGCCTGAAACTCCCCAGTAGCTGGGACTGCCAGCACCCACCAAACACTCAGCTATTTTTAGAAGTGTGGTCTCACTCTTGCTCAGGCTGGTCTCGAACCTGTGAGCTCAGACAATCCACCCACCTCAGTATCCTAGAGTGTTAAGATTACAGGCATGAGCCACCATGCATGGCCTCAATCAACTACTCTTAATCAACCAGAAATTTTTCAAATCAGATATGTGTTGGCATTCTTGATCTAGTTCTTCCATCCTGAAGTTGAACTGTGTAATCATTAATGGAATTTTTTATAGTAACTTTCTAAATAAAATTATATTTATATTTTCCTTAACAAATCCTCATTCTTTATCCACAATACAATTGAGTGGAGGTAGATAGTATCTGTTTTCCATTTGGACCACTCTGAAAAGTAAAAATGACTCAAGAGTTCCAGAGACTTGAGAATGTGCATTAAACTACACCAATATCTGTCTATTGATGAGAAAGAGGACAAATTCTCCTCTTTGTCACAAAGTAATAGCTTTATTACTATTCCCTTGCTCTCCTTAGCTCTTCTTCTAATGAGCTAGTTCTAAACAAAAACATTTCACAGTATACCACACCTGTATTTCTGGCTCCCTATCAGGACAAGACAAAACAAGACAAGGTAAGCTCCTAAAGAAGCCGTACACAATCTATAGGTGCACATGCCATGACCTCCCTGTGCTAAGAAAGGAACATCAGCTTGAAAACTATCAGGGAGGGCTTCAGCCACAACTTGATTGAGAAGGCACTACCAAAATGTTTGAACCAGCTGAGGCAGAGAGTTATCCACTACCAAAGTTACCTTAAAATAAAAGTCAGTACTAAATTACTAGCATGACAATAATGCTCTGTTTTGTTTTGTCATTGCTTTTCCTCAAAAGGACATTAAAAACTGTATTTTTCATCCTCCAACTGTGGAGGGCACCTCTAGCTGTGCCCTCCTCTAAATCATTCTCTACACTGCATTCAGAATAATTGTTTAAGATCATAAGATGTTTTATTCTCATCTCTATTTAAAATTCTTTACTAGCCAAATAGTTTCAATTTAATTGGCCACTAAACAATTTTAAATGGAGACGAACATAAAACATACTTAAAACTGATGGACTTACTTACAACTTTGACTCAAATTGTACAAAAGAAATTTATGTAACCAAAAAGAGTCTATCACAGTAATATCTTGAAATTTTAAAAATTGTAAAAAGAAATAATTTTTAAAAATATTAGCCAGGTACGGTGGCACACGCCTGCAATAGTCCCAGCTTCTTGGGAGGCTGAGGCAGGAGAAAAAGAAAATTCTTTAGTGACTCCCCTTGCTGTCAACATGAAAGTTAATTCTCACCAAATGGGGCACCATGTAAGGTTATATGACACACCATCTGGGTAAGAGGCACAACTACAATGGGGACCTTGCCTAACAAATGCAAACATTATAACCCAATGGTTTGTACAATCATTAATCTGAAATTTTAAAAAAATGAAAGTTAAAGTCATTGACAAGACTTACCATGCTACCCATGATCTGAGCCCTGCTTCTTTTACCAGCCCCTTGCTTTTCCAGTATCCCTTTGCTCTCTGCTCCCACCATATTAAACCACCTTCATTTCCTCAAAGGCTATGCTTCCTCTTGCTTCTAGACCTCAGTCATGCTATATTCTGTGTCAAGGAGATGATGCCACCTTCCCTAGTTCACCTGGCCATGTCTAGGTCATATTTTAGGATCAGATGATAGGCCCCCTGTTCTAGGAAGCCTTCTTAGACCACTCAACATTCAGATTGTATGCCATTGCTACATATTCCATAGAATCCTGTCTTTTCTTCCTGCCAGCACTCATGCTCTGCTGTAATTGCTTATTTTTGGATACTGTTCTCCACTCCATTACCAGTCCCTGAGGGCAAGGACTCGTCTATCTTGCTGATCAGTGAATACCCATCTCCTAGCATAATGCCAGGCACAAATAGTATGACATAGAAGTCACCAAATTCTCTAAAATACAGATACCAAACTTTTCTTCTGTGAGCAAATGATTCTCTAGGAAAAACAATATCTACTTGGATTTTCTCCCTACATATTTCTATAAGTCTCAAAGGAAACATCCAATTAACCTGTTCCAGTTGCTGCTTCTCTCCCCAGGCTGTCTGCCTTCTCCAGATCACCCTCCTTATCCCTGGTTGCTTCATATCTGCTTCTAAAGGCTTCTATTCTCCCACCATGTATCTTTCTACTGGTGTGTCACTTTTCTATTGCTACATAAGAAATTATCATAAACTGATGGTTTAAAACAATACCCATCAGTTATCTTAGTTTCTGTGGGTTAGAACATCAGGTATGGAGTAGTTACATCTTTTGCTCAGAGTTGCTCCAGGCTGCTATCAAGGTGTCAAGTAGACTGAAAATTTCTTTGAGGCTCAGAATCCACTTACCAGCTCACTGATTCTTGGCTTTATGACTAAGATCCCTGGTTTCTTGATTGCTGTCAGACAGAGACTGTTCTCAGCTGCAGGAGGCTGCCCTCAAGCCCTTGCCACATGGCCTCCTCCTCTCACAGATTGGTGGGCTTATTTCTCTAAGGCCAGCAGGAGGGTGTCTGCTGCTGTTTCTTTTTCTCCTAAGGGCTCACTTGAGAGAGCTCAGGATTGCCTAGGCAACTTCCCTTTTGATTAACTCCAAGTCAAATGATTAGGGTTCTTCATTATTTCTGTGAAATCTCTTTCACTTTAGGAAATAATAAAATCACAAGAGAAATATCCTATCACATTCATAAGGTTCACCCACATTCAAGGGAAGTATTTTCAAACTTCTTTGTCTCAGTTAAATTTCTGCAACACACTTAAATTATGTTGATCAAAAAAAAGAGTAAAAAAAAGAAAATACTTACAGTTCTTTCAACTTCTTTTTAATTTTTATTAAATCATAATTGTGTACATTAGTGCAATCATGGTGCACAATGTGCTGAATTCATATACAATCTGAAATATTTTAATCAAACTGTTTCATATAGCCTTCATGGCATTTTCATAATCACTATAAGTAGACATTGGTATTCTACATTTAGTAAGTTTCACCTGTACCCTTCTAAGAAGCACCGTAGGTGTAATCCCACCAATCGCCCTCCATCCACCCATCCTCCCCCATCCCCACACCTCCCTTGCCCTTTTCCCCATATTCTTGTGTTATAATTGGGTTTTAGCCTTCATATGAAAGCTACAAATTAGCTTCATGTTAAGGCTGAGTACATTGGATACTTTTTCTTCCATTCTTGAGATACTTTGCTAAGAAGAATATGTTCCAGTTCCATCCATGTAAACATGAAAGAGGTAAAGTCTCCATCTTTCTTTAAGGCTGCATAATATTCCATGGTATACATATA
>CAUYRH010132837.1:0-10728 GCA_963574655.1 Perodicticus potto
AGACAGAACCTCAAGCTGTCAACCTGGAGAGTGCTGTGGCAACACAGCTCATAGCAACCTCCAATTCCTGGGCTCAAGCGAGTCTCCTGCCTCCACCTCCCAAGTAGCTGGGACTACAGGCGCCTGCCACAACGCCCGGCCATTTTTTGGTTGCAGCTGTCATTGTTGTTTGGCGGGCCTGGGGCTGGATTCGAACCCGCCAGCTCAGGTGTACGTGGCTGGTGCCTTAGCCTGTTGAGCCACAGGCGCCGAGCCCATTTTTCTGTTTTTTGAGATAGTCTCACTTTGTGGTGTCATAGCTCACAGCAACCTCAAGCGTTTGGGCTCAAGTGATCCTTTTGCCTCAGCCTCCCAAGTAGCAGGGACTATAGCCTGCTGCCACAACCCACTATTTTTTAGAGATGGGGTCTGGCTCTTGCTTAAGCTGTTTTGGAACTTCTGAGCTCAGACATCCACCTGCCTCCGCCTCCCGTAGTGCTGGGATTATAGGTGTGAGCCACCACACTTAGCCTTTTTTCCTGTTCTTTAGTTGTTTTTTGTTAGTATATTGAATCTTTTCCCTTCATAACTGTTTCTAGAGTTTTTAGTCTTTTTTCTTTTAGTTGCTGCGTTTGTACCTTTAAATGGTAAGTTGTAAATGCAGGCGATTACAGAATTTATGGATAGAGTGCATGAGAATGGAGGAAGGTGAGGAAGAAACTTTTCACCACAGAGGAGGTGACATTTTTGAATTGAGGTCAAGTTGAAGAACTGAAAAACATAAACACAAAGCTAGGCATAAACTGTGATGAGCTGGAAAAAGGCAAGTTTGCACACAGGTAAGATCATGAAGGCATTATATGTGGGTCATTACAAACGTTTTGAGATACAGCAATCAAGAACCATAACATCTATGTAGCCTGAAACAAATGAAGCGCTCCCAGTAACATGGATAAGCTGAACAAGTTGAAATATGCACAGTTGAATTCCAAAGAACACTGTTGACTGTGTCTCTTGCATGTGAAATAATGGACCATAACACAGTCTGTTTAAAACTTTTGTAGTGGGCTCGGCGCCTGTGGCTCAATGGGCTAAGGCACCAGCCACGTACACCTGAGCTGGTGGGTTCGAATCCAGCCCGGGCCTGCCAAACAAAAATGACGGCTGCAACCAAAAAATGGCCGGGTGTTGTGGCGGACGCCTGTGGTCCCAGCTACTTGGGAGATGGAGGCAGGAGACTCGCTTGAGCCCAGGAATTGGAGGTTGCTGTGAGCTGTGATGCCACAGCACTGTCCAGGGTGACAGCTTGAGGCTCTGTCTCAGAAAAAAGAAAAAAAACTTTTGTAGTGACCCTACAAAAGGTCTTGATTCTCAGGATTTTGGACTTTATTAGTGAGATTTAAACAAGAGGACTGATATTTTTTCAAGTTTGTATTGTAGAAAGATTACTATTGTAGAAAGATTACTCTGGCAGCAGAATGGCTTGAGGGGAGTTAGAGAACTATCTTATCACCCAAATATCTTACCAGGTCAAACTTCTCTCTTCTAATAGGTAAAACAGTGGGAATGCATTGGAATGCTTAAAATGAAAAGATAAAGCTAAATTGAGCTCATTGAAGAGCACCATACTTTGAGGAGTTTGAGAGAAAGGAGTCGTAGAGATTTAAAAGACAAAAAAAAAAAAAAAAATAGGGAAACAAGGAGAGTGGAAGTTATGGAAGCCAAGAGGGAAAGATAGGTGTGGTTTATAGTGTATTGCTGCAGAGAGGTCAGGTGAAAAACAAGGTTTGAAAACATTATTGGATCAACTCAGCCAAAGCAGCTTTTGTGGATTAATGGAATGGAAGCCAGATACCATTTGGTTGAAGATTAAGAAAGGTATTGAGAAACTACTTTTCTTTCAGGAAACTTGGCTCTGAAGAGATCAGAGAACCAAAGATTTCCTGGAACAGTTTTGCTGTAGAAAAGTTAAGTTTTTAATTGTAATGCTTGTTAATGTTTAGTTTCTCAAATGGTGGTGTTTCTCATTCTTGGAATTAGTCACAGGGGACTTCAAAAATCTTTTTCTGGTGTTTGTCATGGTGGTGTTAAACAAAAAAGGACCACATTTAGGGAACTATAATGTTATATCTTCCTCAATTCAAAATGATCTGTAAATGATTAATTGTATTAAAACCACAGGAGGTTTTTGTCTTTCTTAATTTCTAGTCTGGGAATATGAGGTGTAACAATTCTGATGTGTGACTTGTTTGGAATAAAAATTATAGTGAAATTTTGTAGCCATTTCTAAGGAAGATCTTATGTTCTCTCATTGTTAGAGAAAAAAAATAAAAATGGTTCAGATATCCTTGTCTTTAGGGGGGAAAATGAGAGGATACATTTCGAATGCCATTTTTTTAACCTCCTCAGTGCTGTAATTATTCTCATTGTGCATATGTTGGATTGTAGTGTACTTGATGAGCTCTGAACTCCTATGTGTTAGATTTTTAAGAAAATGTCTCATTCATAAATTAGTCCAGCTAATAATCGTCAGTGTTCACTTTTTATCTCTTATTTTTTTTTAATTGATACATGGGAAGAACTAATAAAAGAGAAGACACATTTCTTCCTGATTATCTGCAGCGTAAATTATCCACATCTGTGACAAACCCTTATGTCCAGCTGGTTATGGGCTTTCTTGGCACCTACAGAAGGAAGGATGCTAAAACCTAATTAAGTGGACTACCTGTGGATACTATTGATAATTACCGACACTAGTGATTTTGTAAGTGGTCTATGTGAATGCTTGTTAAATTGAAATATCACATAATGAAAGTGGGCATTAGCACATATATTAAATGGAATTTAGTAAGTTAAAAATGTCAATTTGTCTTTCTTGAAAAATTAACAAGGGAGAAAATTCATCTGTAACTTAACATATTTATGTTAAATTTAACTGTGGAACATTTTTGGAAACTGGTTTCCTTAATACGCTGTTCAGCCAAAAGTTTCGGAAGATCTCCATCAAGAAAACAGAATTATTCCTCAAAAAGTGAAAACTGTGCAGAAGAAACTTTTGAAGATTTACTTTTAAAATATAAACAAATACAGTTGGAATTAGAATGCATCAATAAGGATGAAAAACTAGCTTTGAACAGCAAAGAAGAGAATGTGCAAGAAGATAATAAAGCATTGAACTTTGAGGACCAAACAAGCACTGATAATGTCAGTATTACCAAGGACTCAAGTAAAGAAATAGCTCCTGAGGAGAAAACACAGGTCAAAACTTTTCAGGCATTTGAATTAAAACCACTCAGGCAAAAATTGACTTTACCAGGAGATAAGAACCGATTAAAAAAAGTTAAAGAAGGAGCAAAACAGCTTTCCCTGAAATCAGACGCTACTGAATCTAGTCAAGGTAATGGAGTGAAATATTACAATTCGTGATAAGTTTATTCTTTCTCTAAAGCACTAACAACTTATTCTGGTAGTGCACCTCATTGAAATAATTCTAATCTCTGAATTTTTTTTGCTATGCCAATAATCTTGTTATTGAATAGTGACACGTTTTGTTTCCTTCTAATCTTTGTTTTCTTTCTTTCTGGCAAGAAATGCTGGCCAGGACAACAAACGTTGAACACAAGTGATAAAAGTGGGCATCTTTGTTGCTTAAGTTTTTGACCGGGGCCAGGTTTGAACCCACCACCTCCGGTATATGGTATGGGGCCGGCTCCCTGCTCCTTTGAGTCACAGGCGCCGCCCCTAAACCTGACTTTTTTTAGATGCCCTTTATTAAGTAGAGGAAGTTTTTCCCTCATTCCTACTTTGAGATTTCAGCATAAATGGGTGTTGAAAATCACATTTTTTTTCTTTCATTGAGATGAACATCTATTTCCTTTATTAATATAATGAATTAATTGATTTTTGTAGTGGTAAACCACTCTTGTATACCTGCATTAAATAGTTTGTGATATAACATTTTTAAATCATAAATTTGTTTATTAAATTTTTTTCTCTTTATTACTAAGATATAATTTATATATGGTAAAAATTTATTCTTTTTTAGTCTATGGTTCTTCAAATTTTGACAGACTCGGACAGAGGGGTAACCAACCCCAGCAATTACAGTTAACAGAATAGTTTGATGAATCTCAAACAGTTTTCTTAATGTGTCTTTGGAGTTCACCTTCCTCTTAACGCTTAGTCTGCCTGGTAAAAAACGACTGATCTGTCCCTGTAGTTTTGCTTTTTCCAGCATGGCACATAAATGCCTTTTGACTCTACTTTTTTCACTTAGCATAGTGTATTTGAAATTTATCCATGTAATTGTATATATTGGTAGCTTGTTCTTTTTCTATTCCTGCGTAATATTCCATTGTATGACTATACTATAGTTTATTCATTTCCCAGTTGTAGGACATTGGGTTTTTCCTACTTAAGGCAATTACAAAGATTTGCTAATGTCTTCCTTAGAATGTTTCACCTGTAGTCATAGCCTGTACTTTTTTTCTCCTTCCTTGCCAGTGTTTAGTATAAGGTTATGATACTCATAAAATGAACTAATGGGGGTTTCCTCTTTATTCTCTGGAATAATTTAAGATTGGAATCATTTTGGGATATTTGGTAGATCTCGCTTTAAAGTGTCTGGGCCTGAGTGGAGTCTTTTCTGGGGAGCTTTTAAGGTACCTGTGTTTTCTGTTTCAGTTAAGGCAGTTTATTTTAACTATGTATTTCTTATAAAGTGTCCCTTTCCTATAAGTTATAAAATATATAAAAAAATTCTTAAGACTTTCTTAACTTTCAATGTCTGTGGCATTAATAAATTATATTTCCCTTTTTCTGTCTTCCTTAATTTCCCTTGAAATAAGTCCATTGGTGTTAAGACTCTTTAATTTTCAGCCCTTTTTCTATTAAGATTTTAGACCATGAAATGTCCACTTTATTTCTATCTCTGTCGAGATATGTAAGTTGTTTTTATTCATTCTAAGTGTTTTCAAATTTTCATTTTTCTTTGACTTGAAGGCTATTTCAAACTACTACCAAACATGTAGATTTTCTTTTTTCTTTTTTTTTTTTTTTCTGAGACAGAGCCTCAAGCTATTACTCTGGATAGAGTGCTGTGGCATCACAGCTCACAGCAACCTCCAACTCCTGGGCACAAGCGATTCTCCTGCCTCCACCTCCCAAGTAGCTGGGACTACAGGCGCCCGTCACAACGCCTGGCCATTTTTTTGGTTGCAGCCATCATTGTTGTTTGGCGGCCTGGGCTGGATTCAAACCCGCCAGCTCAGGTGTACGTGGCTGGAGCCTTAGCCCGTTGAGCCACAGGCGCCGAGCCCAAACATGTAGATTTTCTAGTAGTGTTTTTTGTTAATGATACTAAGTCATTTAATGTCTGAGAATAAGATTGGTATGATTACCAACCTTTTTTTTTAAAACAAAGTCTCTCTCAGTTGCCCTGGGGTTGAGTGCGATGGCATCTTATCTCATAGCAACCTCCAACTCTGAGGCTCAAGTGATTCTCTTGTCTCAGCCTCCCGAGTAGCTGGGACTACAGGCGCCTGCCACAACACCCGGCTGTTTTTTAGAGAGAGGGTCTCACATTTGCTCAGGCTTGTCTGGAACTTGTGAGCTCCGGCAATCCACTCACCTCGGCCTCCCAGAGTGCTAGGATTACAGGTGTGAGCCAACCCGCCTGGCCTTCACTTTTTAATTTTTGATCTACTTGATCAGTTACTGAGACAGATTTGTTAAAATTTGCCACTATAATGGTGGGTTTGTGATTTTTTTACTTTGTATACTTTGAGGATGGGGAATTGACTCATATTATGTAGGAGCTTTCTTTAGTAAATGTTTTTGCCTAAAATACTATTTTGTCTTATATGAACAGCAACATCTTTTTCTTCATAAGTGTGTGCCTTGCATATAATTTTTCATCCTTTCAGTCTTTCTGTATTCTCATTTCTCTAATGTCACTTGTACATAGTATGGAGCTGGATTTAATTTGTTATGTAGCATGACAGTCTTTTTTAACTTGAAAATATAGTCCCTTTACCTTTATTTATGATTATTATTTTTTTTAAATTTCCAATATTTTATCAGGCAATTTTTCAAACATACGGTACAGTTGAAAGAATTATACAGTGATAATACATTTCATAACTTTTTATTTAATTATATAGTGATAATACATTTCGTAACTTTCAAATACATTTTGTAACTTTTTTCTTCTTCTCATGTAGGAAATTTGTTCATGGGGAGGTCACAAGTTTTGTGCCCCTCATCACAATGACCCCAGATTCCTGTTGTGTGTGTTATAAACAAGGCAGCCATTCTTCAGCCCCCTGCTCTGAGCACACCCATTTATTTATGATTATTGTTACATGGATTTATTTCCTTTTTTTTTTCCTAGCCTCTTATTTTTCTTTGTACATTTTTTTTCTTTTGCTACTTTGAAAATCAAATACTAAGTTTCTAGTTTCATATTGATACCTATAGGAATTGTTACTTGAATTCTTATTGATGTTTAAAGCTCCTTTTCTCTACCTAAATTACAAAGACCAATGTTTTTAGTTTTGCCTAAATATTTAGCACGTTCTTGGCTTACTTTTACTATTGTGTCTAGCGTCCCTTATGCTCAAGTACATTCCTTATAATTTTTTAATGTGTTTCTGCTGGGTGGAAAACTGTTTCTGCTTATTTTCTTTAAAGATGATTTCCCTAGGCTTCGAATTCTAAGTTGTGTAATTATATTCTTACCTTACTGAAGATGTTTGTAGCTTCCATTGTTAGTTTTGAAAAGTCAGCTGTTAGTCTTAATTATTTCTAATTGATCTCTTATTTCTGTGGTTGTTTTAAAGGGCCTCTTTCTGGTGTTGATATTCCATAGTTTAACTATGATTAGATTATGATGCTGTTTTTATTTATCCAGCTTGGAATTTTTTGTGCCTCTCGAATCTGGTTTGGAGCTACTTTTCCCTTTTACAGTTTAGCATTTTTATTCTTATATAGGCAGTTATTTAACATATAATCCGGGGGATAGAAAAGTTACAAATAACTATTAGAGACTATAATAAGAGTTATGTGTGAAAGCCTGCAGTAACACATAGAGAGGATCAAATATCCCCACCTGAATTTAGAAAGTTTTCAAGAGATGGTAATGTTTAACGTACACCTTAAAAAATGAGCTTTTGTATTAGGAAAATCAGAAGGAACCAAATGAATAGAGGCATAGAGTGCTTTTTAGGGGTATTGAGATTGTTCAAGTACGGGTGCAAGGTGGGATAAACGGTATGTTTTGGGGAGTGGTTGGACATAAGTTTATAAAAGGACAGGTTAAAGTTAGATTGGGGAAGGCCTTGAATACATAGCTAAAGAATTTGAATTTTGTTCTTTAAACATTGGGTGGGCTGTCAGGACAGTGGCATGATCAGATGTATGTTTTAGAAAAATCACTGACATCTGTGTGGAAAAGGGATTGGAGGAAAATCAACGAACTGGACATTTCACGTGAATCAACAAATTATATTTATAAGTGTTTCTACATGTGCTTTTCCCCAGCTCACATCAGAGTTTCAGTTAATAATTGAAGGTGCCCCAAAAGTTGGCCCTAAAGTTGCAATACATAGGGAAAATGGGAAATTGTAGCAAAATGTACTTTGATTTATAAAATATTCACTGCAAAATTTTACGGAAACCTAGCCAACACACAGAGAATATTTTGTAAAATTTTGTAGTGAATATTTTGCAAATAAAGGTATATTTAGTTATAATTTCTCATTTTCCCTATGTGTGGTGACTTAAGGGGCACCTTGTATTTTAAATACTGTATGACTCTATAAGACCAGTTTTCATTTTGGAGTAAGTTTTGAGTAAAAATTGAGATAACTTTATTGTTACAGTGGTAGGACAGTGTTCACCCATTCAGTTAGTTTAAACAACCTGCATTTATAATCTTTTGTAAAGTTTGCTGTCTGAAATTTATGGTTCTTGTTTTTAAGGTAGCATTGTACTCATAAGGTACCTGCTAGGTTAATGAATACTTGCCTTTGGGCTACATTAAAGGGGAGTGCTAACATTTTTAATAGACAAGTGAGATTCTAATCAACTAATAGATTTCTCATGACCTAATGAAACTTTTAAGTTTCTCATATAGGAAAAAATGTATTGCTTTCTGTATTCATTAATGGAAGGTTGTCTTCATTTTTTTCTTGTTTATTTTCATTTAGTAGTCATTACTATTCTCGTTTTTTTGAAGTAAGGTAAAATGCATTCCTAAATATCAGAACACTGCATTATCGTTCAATAAAAACCAGAGTTTATTGAGAAAATAGGCTTAGAGGAACAACACTCAGACTTTGTCAGTGGCCCTGGAAAAAAAGATCGGAGTCGAACAAAAATGATTGTGTAGCTTTACATGTTAAATAGTTTAAGAATGTTCGAAATATTATAACGAATGTCAGTTGATGCTAAAAACATCTTAAAAGTGTGCTGTGTAGCTTTTGAGTTGTTATGAAGTGAAGCATCAAGCTCAGAGTAAGGAGTATTATCTGAAATCAGACAGTAAGTTGTAACACCAAATGAGAATGGGTGTAACACCTAACATACACCATGAACCGTGGGAGGTGTTTGAAGTATGTATGGTTTGTGTATTCCTACAAGGCTTAGATCACTTTCTGCAATCTTAGTGTTTCTCTGAGACAAATCACATATAAGTAGATATAAAATTTGTGGTATTCACATTATTTTCTAGCATACCAATCATGTTGCAGCAAATTCACATTTACGGAATAACCCACGTAGCAGAACTCATCTATTGTGAAATTTGGTCATTGCCTTCTGTTTACTTTGACTGAGGTACTTGATGAGTCATTTCTCTCCTTACTGAATAAGTTACATATTCTTTCACCAGAAGATTGACTTGAGCAATCAGTTTAGAATGTTTGGAACACTGGTTGAGTGTGGGATTCAGAAAAAAACTTAGACTTGGAGGTTAGATCCTAACTTTGCAACTTCATTTATGTCATCTTGAAAGGTTGGTAAGTTTTTGACTTCATCTGTTTTAATTACAAAAATATCTTAATACTGTTGAAAATGTACTATTCCTTATTCTGTGATTTGTAAGCATGTTGTAGATCATTGTACAAGTTTGTACACTGCTTCATCAGAAATCTGGGCCTACGGCTAGATTTCTAGAAAATGTGGATGAACTTAATTTTGTTGATACTTAAACTGCCTTTGCTGATGCATTTCTAGATACATAGAAGACCAGTTCTTTGATGCACAAGTTCAATACAGTCTCTAAATATTGAATTCACTCTAACTTTAGAGGACTGAATTAATTTAATCATTATTTTGACAGTGTGTAATCTACTTGATAAAGAAGCTTTGCTTACTTATCTACTTTATAAATTCTGTTTTTATTTGAAATGATTATTTTTAGTTCACAAGTCATTTTATCAAAGTATGGTTTTAATTTATTTAGTATTTTGCATTATTTTGCCTCATAAGTTTCAGAATCGAGCCTGATAGGAGAAGTGTTGAGATTTTTATTCTCTTTAAGGGTAATTTTCACTTTTAGTTGAGAGATGTAAAAAATGAGATCCTTTGAGGACACCCTTTAAAAATACTACTAAATATTATATAGTGTCATTTTAACTAATATATATTGTAACTGTCTTTAGCATATTCAAAAGATGCTATTTTATTTTAAAGGAGTAGAAGATAAAGAACAAAATTTAACAAGAAGAATTAGTACCTCAGATATTCTATCTGAAAAGGTAAGACACTATTTTGTGGAATTGGATGTCTCTGTAAGCCCGTTCTTGCATTGCTTTAGTCTCTTCTTTTGAAAGGAAAATTCTGTTTTGCTTTTCACTGTTTTCTTTCATCATTGATATAACGACCTTAAAGATAAATTCTAGAGAGACATCTTGGAGTCTATATCCTCTGGGTTCTGCAAGTTATACTTAATTGAAGTGTCATACATACTCATAGATGATCTTATTGTTTGTGTTTTGAAACTGTTTTGATTCAGGGATATTCTATTTTTTTGTGCATTATCCTATGTGGGAAAGCTTTGCAGTTAGGGAGACCCTATCCTGGTATCAAATTCTAGCTCCTCCTCTTATTAGTTGAGTGACGTTACATAAATTATTTAGCCTTTCCTTGCCTTTACTTTCTTTTCTGCAAAATGAGTTAAATGTTGTCTGTTCTCCCGGTTGTTGTGAGGCTTGAGTAGAAGAATGTATAGAAGTAACAAGAACTGGCTCGGCGCCTGTGGCTCAGCGGGCTAAGGCGCCAGCCACGTACACGTGAGCTGGCGGGTTCGAATCCAGCCCGGGCCCGCCAATCAACAATGACGGCTGCAACCAAAAAATGGCCGGGCGTTGTGGCGGGCGCCTGTAGTCCCAGCTACTTGGGAGGCGGAGGCAAGAGACTTGCTTGAACCCCGGAATAGGAGGTTGCTGTGAGCTGTGATGCCAGGGCACTCTATCCAGGGTGACATCTTGAGGCTCTGTCTCAAAAAAAATAAATAAATAAATAAATAAAAAATAAAATATGAGGAAGTGATTAAAAGAAGCAGAGCAGTCACTTCTGGTGAGGAGGAGGGGAGTATAATTAGATGGAACACAGAGTAAGGGCTCCTGGAATAGGCAGGTGAGTTAAAGCTGTTGACCTGGATGGTGTTTGTCCTAGAATAATTCATTAAACAATACACCTCCAACGTTGACCATCTCCCTTAAGCTGACCTAATTTTCATAGGACAGA
>CAUYRH010132838.1:0-19248 GCA_963574655.1 Perodicticus potto
CTTGAACTCAGGAGTTTGAGGTTGCTGTGAGCTAGGCTGATGCCACGGCACTCTAGCCTAGGCAATAGGGGAAGACTTTGTCTCAAAAAAAAAGAAAAAAAAGAGACATTTAAAAATTAAGTTTAGAAGACATTTTAAAAAAGGAAAAACAATACTTGTATTCCAATTCCATAATTTTAGTAAATTTTTGTCTTTTTTCCCCTTGTGTATTTAAATGTGTATATATTATATTACATATCTATCACATATCCATATAGATTCATTATTATTAATGTATTTTATAGAACTGCAATCACAGTTTAAAAGTAATTACATAGCCAGCATTAATATTATATCATAAGTTTCTTATTTAAATGTTAACTTCTTGTCTATTTTTATGGCTTCCTAAAATTTCACTGAGTACATGTTTATTTAACCATTGCTCTGGTTGTTCAACATTTGGGTTGTTTTCACTCTTTTATTTTTTATAGTCACTATCCTTTTCTGGGTAAGGGTAATTTCTTGTAATTTCAAAGTGGAATGTTGAGACCAAAAGGTACACACAGGCTTAAGGTTCTGCTTTGACTCACCAAATTGCCATCTCACCCCCGAAAAGATGCGTGTCAGGTCAGTTGTACACGGCTTCAAGTGTGTCATGGTCAACATTTTGGGCAGTAATTTAATAGATACATGTTACATTGTTTTATTTTAATGTTATTTTTGATCACTAGGAGGCTGCCTATTTTCTTAGGTTTATTTTCTTGATTTAAGACTCTGTGCTTTTTACATTTTTTTTAACTTACAAGAGTCTTGTTTTGTATTTTATATGAACTCTTACAACTATTTTTATTATGTAATGTTTGGCTCTTGAGTGTTTATATAAAATGATAATAAAACTTTTTCTGCTCTATTTGCTGCTCATACACACACACACATACACACGCACACACTTGAGATGAGGTCTTGTTATATTGCCCAGGCTGGCCTCCAACTCCTGGTCTCAAGCAATCTTCCTGCCTCAACCTTCTGAGTAGCTGGGACTATAGGTATGAGTCACCATGTCCAGCCTGTTACAAATACACTTTTTTCACATAGTTGCTTGTCTCTATTTTGGTACCTCTTTAAAATTCTTTATATCATAAAGATATATTTACATTTAGAGTTCATTGTGGTATATGTCATAGTTCTCTAAAGATCTGCACAATAACATTCTTAGACTTTTTTATTTTTATTAAATCATAGCTGTGTACATTAGTGCAATCATGGGGTAACATTCTTAAACTTTTTACTGTATTTTGAAAACAGCGCATTCACATGAGAAGGTATAATTTGAATCCAAATTTCTGCCCTCAACAATCTATTTGGAACACAATAGCCAGAATGATTCTCTTAAACAGCAAGGCTCCTCAGTTCAAAACCCTCCAGGAGTTTCCCATCCCATTCAGAGCAAAATCCAAAGTCCTTCCTATGACCTGGGACCTATATCTTGCCCCCGGGTACTCCTCTGACTCATCTTCTAATATAGCCGCAAAGTTCTTCTTTCCCTTCTTTAAATATAACCAAGATGCCCCCAACTTTACACTACTGTTTACACTGTTACCCCTTCTACCTGCATTTCTTTTTCCCCAAACCTATTCTCTTATCAGAGTGGGCTTCCTAGGTCACCTGTAATAATAGCTAATTCACCCCCATCCTTGCCAACTCCTTCTCTTTCCTGGTGTTACATTTTTCTTCGGAGCACATCTCACAACCTGACTTTCTTTGCTTTGTTCATTGTTCTCAGTAACCAGCTCAATCAACAGGAGTTCAATAAATGACTAACTTCAGTCATGTATCTGATAACCTCAGAGGTGACAACTATCAGACAGAGGATGCATTTGTTTTTTTCCTTATATTGTAAAAACATCTTTCTTTTTTACATTTTAGAAATACTCCTGCCATTAGGATCAGGTATTCCTATTATTATTTTGGCATCTTCTCACTTCTTCTGGTCCACACTAGAGTTTTAAAGTTCACTAGGATTTTGTGCATTTTGGGAAATGCTGTTCTGGAAAACAGTATAAAAGCAAGGTAATCACCCATCTGTCTCTTGTCATTGTTCAACATATCATAGCTTTTTAAACAATTATAAGAATGATAAAAAGAATATGATTTCTGGTTTGGTGTCCATGGTTAGTGCACCAGCCACATAAACTGAGGTTGGTGGGTTCAAACCCAGCCAGGGCCTGATCAACAACAATGACAACTGCCAAAAAAAAAAAAAATAGCTGTTGTGGTGGTTGCCTGTAGTTCCAACTGCTCGGGAGGCTGAGGCAAGAGAATCACTTAAGCCCAAGAGTTTGAGGTTGCCATGAACTGTTATGCCACAGCACTCTACTGAGGGTGACATAATGAGACTCTGTCTCAAAAAAAAAGAAAAAAAAGAAAAATATATAATTTCTTATCTATATCTGCACATAAAAATAACATTCAAAAAAGATTGTTTTAATAACAGAATAGGAAAATTACTTCAAAAGGAGTTTGGATTAAAAATCATCATGTACATTGAAAGGAAATTGGGAACCTGAAAACAAGGAAAATATTTAATAATATTTAGTGACTCAGAAGGAAAATAATGCTATAATGCTTATGAGATATTAAAAACGGTAGCAAGGACCCCATAATCAAAGGAGTTAGATATGCATGAAATTTATGAAAATAAAAAATAACATGACTTCTCACATGCAAATGATACAGCTGGAGGAAAATTATTAGAGAGACGTAGCTTGTTTCCAGTGAAATCAGGAATGCAATAATGTTGAAAGACAATCAGAATAGCGGAAAAAGAATTAGTAGATAAAAGCTTTTTTAAAACTTTACTTGTATGCCCAAGGAAAGATAGGAGGCCTCCTAAAGATTGAGCAGCATGGGCATGTTACCTGCTGAAACAAGTGCAATAAAATTACTGGGCTTAAAAATCAGTACCAAATGCCAAATGAAAAATCAGTAGCTCAGTGTCCCAAGAGCCAAGGCAAGGATTCTGTCACCTCTTGCATGCTTCACTTCCAAAATACTATTTGCATATGCTGCTTACTTCAGGGACTTACAAAGCTGAGCTATTTGTAAAGGTTTTATTTAACTTCGTTGGCAACATCATTATCAAACATTTCAACAAAGGTATTTGTTCATGAATTTGGAATGGATGTTATAAATAACCTAAATAGTGTTCTTCAAATGCAAATTCTTCCATATTTACCCACAAGAATGAGAAACAAAACCATAAAGCATTTTGTGTATATACACACACAATTAGTTCCAAGCATTATTTACAATCTGTGGTTACAAAAAGTTCATTTTAAAAAGCATTTGGGCTTGTCTAGCATAAGGAAAATGAAATATAAAACAGGGAGATGGAATGATTTTTGCATATAATCAGTATTTAGATTAGGAAAAGAGAATTTAAGCATGGCTTCACAAAAGATAAAATAGGCTAGTTCTTTTCAGTGGTGTAGTAGCTGAAAATATATTAGACTAGGAAAAGGAGAAAATGAAAGTTTCTTGTGTTTTTAAAAAAAAATCTTAGAAACAAAGGATTTTCAGTTTAGCTTGTGATCCTAGAAAGAAAGAAGTCTGTGAAAGCATGTTTAAGGGTGATGAGTTAGAGGGGTGCTGAAAGGAATTAATATATTCTCTCCCTAAGTAATGCTGAAGGGAGAGAGATAATAGCCTACTAGTATTTCTAATAGGAACATTATTTTAAAAGGACAAATTAGCATGATAGATGGTAATAGAATATGAAAAGGTGGGATAGTAGCAAGAATGAATACAAAGAAAAGGAAAAACTGAGCTGAATGTCAGATAAAGCTTATGAAAGAGTAGAATTCCTGGCCAAAGTAATAGATAGAAACTGAAAAATAAAATGTTTATTAAAAAGACACTGTATTGGCTAGGGTTTCATGAAAGGGCACAAAATCTACGGTGGCTAGTTTAAGCAAAAAAAAAAAAAAATTAAAGCAAAGTATTAAATGTCTTTTGAAACCATTGGGAAAGGAACTCTAGTTTGAGCCTTCTTGGATGACTTTAAGGGTAACCCATGATAAGAGTTACCAGGAGGGATCCTGCCTCTTTCAAGGTGAGGAAGCTGCACAATCAGGGGAGAATCAGGAAGGTGAAGCCTCCTTAGATAAACGGCGCACCCCAACGCTGGCAGTGGACAGAGGACAGTGACTCACCTCGATCTTTCTCCCATGCTCTAACCCACAGGTGAGTGCACCACTGGGGTATAGCCAAAGTCACACCCAGATCCCTAGCTTAGTGAGTTCTAGGAAATGCAGCTTTTATGTTCTTGGCCTCAGCAGTGCAGGAAGATAAGCTAGAAAGGGATTGGGATGGTTAACATGCTCTACAAACTTCATTCTAAAAGAAAAAGGGAAAACACTTGAAATAAAAGCAGAAATATCATTAAAAACATTATAACAAAGATATCTGTATCAGAATGTTTATTGCAGCCCAATTCATAATTGCTAAGTCATGGAAGAAGTCCAAGTGCCCATTGACCCACGAATGGATCAATAAACTGTGCTACATGTACACCATGGAATATTATGCAGCCTTAAAGAAAGAGGGAGACTTTAGCTCTTACATGTATGAGCTGGAAAATATTCTTCTTAGCAAAGTATCTCAAGAATGGAAGAAAGCAGCCAATGTACTCAGCCCTACTATGAAACTAATTTATAGCTTTCATATGAAAGCTATAACCCAATTACAGCACAAGAATATGGGGAAAGGGTCAAGGGAGGGAAGGGGAGAGGGGAGGATGGGTGGAGGAAGAGTAATTTGGTGGGTCCACACCTACAGTGCATCTTAGAATGGTACAGGTGAAACTTACTAAAAGTTGAACATAAATATCTGAACACAATAACTAAGAAAATGCCATGAAAACTATGTTAACCAGTTCGATGAAAATATTTCAAATTGTATCTAAAACCAGCACATTGTACCCCATGATTGCATTAATGTACACAGCTATGATTTAATAAAAACAAAACAAAACAGGTACTTCCTAAGTTTCAACACTCATTGTCAGCTCTCCCTAAATATCAAAAGGACTGTTATACAGAATTTGAAAGGCAACATTTAAAGTAAGAATAAGAAATACCTTAAAGTTGCATAATCTTATTTTAAAACTGTAATATTATTGCTCTTACCATATGATTACTTGTAGGAGGCAGCAAAGAAGAAAAAACTTGCCTGGCAATGATGGGTTCTACATGATCAAGTGCTGGTAAGATCATTTTAGATGCATTTTGGTGATGCTCCCTAAAGCATCGTGGAGAAGCCAGGCCAACACTAGATCTAATTAGTATTAATGTTGAGATGAGAGCTGGGTTTTCTGGCAATATGATGGAGTTGTGGTAGATTTGTGATAAAAACTCTCTCTACAAACACATCTAAAGGATCAAAAAGTCAATTTAAATACATGGCAAAGTTCCAAAAAAGGTTCCTGAGGCATGAAGAAGGAGCTGGAATGAGAATTCCTGGAGCTAAAGTGGAAGCCGTAGGCGTGCTGGGAGTGTTCACTGATCTCTGACACAGAGGCTTCCTTCAACAGCCACATGGGGTGGGGGCAGGTCAGAATGTGGGTCCTCAGTAGGCAGGGAGGGGAAGCAAGACCCAGACATACACCCAGACATCTCACCCTCAGAGCAAGAAACTTTCTGGTGTGCTACCAGAAAATCAAGAAAACAAGAGGATGCTGAGCTCTAGCTGGGAAGAAAAAATAGCCTTCCTGGAGATTTCATTATGATATACCTAACAGCACATGGGTTTGTAATTTTAAACTCCCTGCACGGTATGCAGTGGCCCCAGATCAGATCTCGCAGCTGAGGGGTCCTCCTCTTCCCAATGCATTCCCAACCTCTTACTTTTTCTTGTTTGTTTTGTTTTGGATGAAACAGTCTCATTCCTAGTATTCTTTTGATACCTAGCCATCCATTGTTTAACTCTTTAATCAAGTGGCCTAGCAGAAATTATTCATGGCCAGTTGATCCCTAAGGAGTCAGGCTAGAGGTTAGAAATAGATACCGGAGTTGGGACTTTCTGATACAATTTACAGTACCCTGCATAATAGAAGGTACTCAATATCTCTGTTTTGATTTAAAATGACAACAGTGCATGTTAACATCATCACACAGGTGGCAGGAATCTTCAGGGTTTAGTTCGACCAGTTAGTTAATGTTAAATAAACATTAACTGGTTATTCTAGCCAGAAAATTCTAGCAACATGTCATTCTAGCCAGAAATTATCCATAAATGGTCTTTAAGTCTCCAGTGATGGAAATTCACTCTTACGAGATAGTGCATTCTGGCTGTGAGTTCCATGCCTCTGAAAATTTGATGTAGATTAGTTCTGTGCCTGAGCTTACCTTGAGCCAGTCTCAGCACCTCATCTCACCCTCAGTATGATACTGTTCTATATTACATATATATATATGATACACACACACACACACACACACACATTTGATCTTTATCTTGTTTCTGGCAAATAGCTCCTAAAATCCTCGGACTCTCTGGAGTGATGAGTGTCATTTGTATGCCAATGAGAAGACTGGTGGCTGGGGTTGCTTCAGGGTGGGGCTAGTCACCAGAAAAGCCCCAGGCATGATTAGAGGGTTGGGCCCCCCCAGTCTTTTGGGAGGGGAAAGGCTATTAGTGATCAACTTGATATTCAAGCATGCCTAGGTAAGCCGCCTCCATAAAAACTCATAACAATTGGGTTGAGAGAGCTTCTGGCTAGCAAAGCCCACGGAGGGCGGTGCACCCAGAGAGGGCAGAATGCTCCTATCTTCCCCACACACCTTGTTCTGTATCACTTCCATCTGGTTGTTTATCAGCATGCTTCGTAATACTCTTTATCATAAATGGGTAAACATAAATAAAATGTTTCCCTGAGTTCTGTGATCTGCTCTTGCAAATTTATTAAACCAGAGGGGTGATGATGGGAACCCTGATTTACAGCAGGTCGGTCAGAAGAACAGGTCTTAATCTGGCATTGGTGACTGGTATCTGAAGTGGAGGGAAGTCTAGGGGGACTGAGCCCTTAACCTGTGGGATCTGATGCTGCTTCCAGGTAAACAGAATCAAAAGTGAAATGAATTATAAAACTTCCAGCTGGTATTGGCGGCAGAGAGGCTTGGTGTGTGAGGAGAAACTTCCACACATCTAGTCTTACAACGGCAGTATTGTGTGATTGTGTATGAACAGAAAAAAAGACACTGGGTTTTTCTTATCAATTCCTCAGATTGAAAGGCAGATCAATTCCACAAATCCTTATGTTGGGGCTCAGTAATTGATACCCCCAAATATGGCACCTTGGTATACCAATTATTTTATTCTATTTTTTTTTGAAACAGAGTCTCACTATGTCCCCCCCGGTAGAGTGCTGTGGTGTCACAGCTCACAGCAACCTCAAACTCTTGGGCTTAAGCGATTCTCTTGCCTCAGCCTCCCAAGCAGCTGGGACTACAGGTGCCCGCCACAATGCCTGACTATTTTTTGTTGCAGCTGTCCTTGTTTTCTAGCTGGCCTGGGCTGGATTCGAACCCACTAGCCTCGGTGTATGTGACTGGCGCAGCTCCAATTCTTTTAAATTAAAGATGCTAGAAGAAGCTTTACTCTGATACTTCCTTATTTACCCAAAGTCCAGATCTGCCAAAGAAGAAAACAGTTACATCTGGTTCCTTCTCTGAGAAGGAACTGAGAGACGGAAGTTGTCAACACACCTGGACAGACTTTTGCCACAAAACATTTTGTGCTATGTGGGCCAAACAAACTTTGTCTCAGGCCATTTTATGTTCTTTAAGCTCATTGAATTTTCCTAAAAATCATTTGCTATTCTTCAGATTATCACATCTATTCCATCTCCCCTTATAAGGAAAGGTTTATAAAAATCTGTATTCTGTTGGATTATTGAGTAATAAATAATCCTACACGATTCCCTTATACTATGCATGTTAAAATAGAATGTGTATGTCTTTTCTTTTATTAATCTGTCTTTTGTTAGCTGATTTTCAGTGAACCTTTGGAGGACAAAGGGGAAGTTTTCTCTTGGCCCCTACACTTAGTAAGTGAAATAGATTGTACTGAATATTACCCACAGTGATTGCTAGGAAGCACTGATGAGAATTTATATACTTCACAGCAAAATTTAATTAAAATATTCCTTTGGCATGTTTGAGTATGAAAGTCCCTTTCTCTCTCTCTTTTTTCCGAGACAGAGTATCACTTTGTCACCCTGGGGTAGAGTGTCATGGCGTCATAGCTCACAGCAACCTCAAACTCTTGGGCTTAAATGATCCTCTTGCCTCAGCTTCTGGAGTAGCTGGGACTACAGGAGGTCACCACAATGCTGGGCTATTTTTTTTTTTTTTAAGAGACAGAGTCTTGGGGTGGCACCCATGGCTCAAAGGAGTAGGGCACCGGCCCCATATGCTGCAGGTGGTGGGTTCAAACCCAGCCCTGGCCAAAAAAAAAAAAGAGACAGAGTCTTATTCTTGTTCAGGCTGGTCTTGAAATCCTGAGCTCAAGTAATCCATCTGCTTCAGCCTTCCAGCATGCTAAGATTATAGGCTTGAGCCACCAGAAAGTCCCTTTTTCTATACAGTCCAGCATTGTTATCTTTCCTTTCTTCCCTCTCTTTGCCCCACATTTAGTTTCTGAAATTCCCTAGATTTTTAGCACAATTGAGCTTAGCAATTTGGCCAGCATTGCTCTCACCAAACAAAAGCCATTTAGCTGGAGGAACCATCCTTCTAGAAAGCAGGCCAGTGGTCATCTATGGTTATTTCACAGGCACTGGCTGAAAATCACCAGTATGTAGTGGGTTTTCCCTTCACACCAACTGATCTACCAAAGTAATTGCCTGACCAGAACATATCCCTATTTTGAGGGGGGAGAAGCTGGCAGCAAGAGAAGGGTGTATATAGAAAGGGCATATGTAATTGGGCTGCTAAAACATATTCTTTTCTCCATATTATGTCTAATTTACAATATTAGGCAACTGAGTGTTCTAAAAGAGTTATTATGTTTGAATAGGTGCCTAACTTGCTTCTCAATAGAAATTAAACAATTTTATAACAGCTGTATTTTTAAATGCCTGCTTGTACTTTTAATTTTTTTTCAATGTACTTTTTATTTATTTATTTTTTGCTTGTACCTTTTAAAGTATACAATTCAATGGTTTTTAGGATATTCACCATCATCATCATTATCTAACTCTAGAACGTTTTCATTATCCCCCTGGGAAACCTTTTACCCATTAGTAATCTTGTTTCCCCTCTTCCCAACCCTTGGCAGCCACCAATGTGGCTCTCCATGGATTGGCCTGTTCTGGATATTTTTCGTAAACCAGAACCAGTAGGTCTTTTGTGACTGGCTTATTTCCCTTAGCATAATGTTTTTAAAGTGCATAATACATCAGCACTTCATTCTTTTTTATGGCCAAACATTATTCCATTGTATACATATACCACACTTTGTTTATCAGTTCATCAGTTGATAGTTACTTGGTGTGTTTCCACTTTTTGGCTATTATGCATGATATTGCAGTGAACATTCATGTACAAGCCATTTTGTGGACAAATGTTTTCATTTCTCTTGGAGATATATATATATGTAAATACACCTATATACCTAAGTTGGACACGTGTATCTTGAGTGCCGACTCACAGGAAAAATCAGAATCAATTAAAACAGGGAAGAATGAAAGGAATTCTAGTTGGGACTGTAGTTGAAACTAAAACATGAAAGAAGGCCTGTGTATGAAGGAAACGAGCTGGTGGAGGAAGAACAAAGGGACAACGTACACCTGCACTGCAACCAGATACACACAAGAGTCTAACTTTGCACAGGCCCAGCTGGCCGGCTGGGGTTACCCAGCCAGTGCACTCACACAGCCCACCGCGGGCTCACAGGTGACATGCCTACTCCCTGCCCGCTATGAAAACTCCTCCCCCAGTTATGAGTATGTAAAACAGCCCCCTCAAAGAGAGGGGAGAATGAAAAAATTTTTTTAAACTAGTGGATTTCAGGAGTTTTTTTTTTTTTTTTTGCAGTTTTTGGCCAGAGCCAGGCTTGAACCCGCCACCTCTGGTATATTCCTACTCTACTCCTTGAACCGCAGGCACCACCTGATCTTGGGAGTTAACATGAACGTGTTTGCTGTCTCTGTCTGGGCTGGAAAACAATTCCCAAATCTAGTCCTGTACACTACTGCGTTTTACAGTTTATGCAATGCTTTTTCTTCTCCCACAGGTGCAAGCACGTGTTAAGTTTACATTATTGCTCATCATTACTACACCTACTTGAAGGAAAGAGGCTATTTCGCCCATTGATCTGAGGCTCAGAGGTGAATTGGCTCTGACCAGGGAAGGAGGATTGGGTCACTGAAACAGAAAACCCCTGTTTGGAGCTAGGAATGAAACAAAACATTTCACATATGTAAATTCCTTTAGTCCCTATAAGAACCCCACGAGGTGTTGCTATTATAGTTTCATAGGTTAGAGGAAATTGCCCAAATCACCAAGCATGTCGTGTCTGTCTTGTTTTAGAGCCACGTTCTTTCAGCTGTGTCATGTTCTTATTCGCCAGTTCCAATTGACCAAGGTCTGTTGCTCGGAGGGACGTGTGTGCAAGGAGGTTCAGGCCCTGCCCAGTTATTCTGGCTTACTGCAGAATCCTGCGGGGATGGGAGGATTGGCATCTCATACGGAAACCAATTCATTGTAAAGGGAGTGAATTAGTGATAAATCTTATTTCTAAGGGACTAAACTGGGAAGCTTTCCATTATATAAGGTTCTGGATTTTGAGGGAGCTAAGGACACACTCTGGAAAAGGGCAGCTCCTTACAAACCTGAATTTTGACAATACTTTCTCTCCCCTCTTTTGTCTGCTGCAAATACACAGCCACGACTGATTTTCTCATTTTCTCCCCTGGTAGTTGCCTGCTTCTTTATTCTGTAAAAGGGCTTTCTTCCTTAAAACGACATCTTCCTTTTCCCTGAAAGGTGAATATCAGTGAAACATGGAATGCAACAGAGACAGATTCCCCAAGTGAGGGGCCAGTGTATGTCTGACTGGCAGATTGAGGGATTCTAGACAAGGCCCAGCATCTGTGACCGGCACCGACAGGTGAAGGCAGGGCCAGTGTTACTCGTGTGAAAAGGATGAAAGCATTTAACTAGACCCTTCCCACGAACCATGGTTCCTGTTTTAATGTTGTGAATAAAAATTATTTCTCAGCTTTCTGCTTTTCCACCTGTATGCAAATTTTCAATTTTCAGGATTGAGCCAACAGATTTAAATCTTTGATTTTTATGCATTAAAAAAGAACGCTTTCATTTCTTTTTGCAAATTCCAGCTCTGATGCACATATCTGTGCCTTTCTCTAGTAGGTTTTCACATACAGAAAAACATGAGTCTCCCATTAGAGACCTAATAGGCTCATCATTTTGCAGAGCAAAAACTGCGGAAAGCTTCTGATCTGAATCCCAATTAGTCCCAAACTTACCGCACCATTTGACTTTCCAGTTCCGATTGGCATCGACTCCTCGGCAGTGAAACCTTGAGTTCCTTGACCTTGTTTTTCTCCAAAATCGATCCTAGATGTAATTAAGAAAACAGGTGCAGAGAAAATACTTAGAAGGTTATTCAGATGCATTTTAGTAGCTTAATCAAGGAGCAAGTTGCACAACCGAGGGGAGAGTTCTTCCGTGAATAGACCAGCCCCATGCGTGGAAAGGGGACTGGGTTAGGAGTTGAGATCCAGGTTCACGCTTCAATTTCTGCCATGAACTTCCTGTCTCCCTGTTTTCTCTTGGCTTTGATTCCTCACAGGCAAAACGGAATGGGTTGGACTAGATCCGTGATTTTTTTTTTTAATAATTTATTGGAAGGAGAAATCTTTATTTACATGAAATCTTATTTAAAAGGCAAACATAAGAACGAAATCAAATGGTTGGTGTTCTGATCAGGAAAGGCGTGAGGCCCACTTGTGCGTCTCTAGAGTCGTTCAGTTGACCGACCACCAAGCTGCCTTTCTATCCTAGACATTTGTGGCTCTGTTTTCTGTGACATATTCAGTCCTTTTTTTCAATTTGACAGGCAAAAGTGACTTACATTGGTCCAACTAAAATGGTATCCATCAACGTTAAACACAGGCATGATATAGAAATAGAGGTGGTTCAACATTTTTCTCATGGCTGGGTCACTCCTATATGTTAGAAGAGCCTAAAAGAGAAAGGTGACATTTTTCTTATAAATTGCTTCCAAATGTAGGTTTAGGGAAAAAAAGTGTGAGAAATCCTTTCTACCCACGAGAAATAGCAAATGCTGTGGGTTAAAAGGCAATAAGCTTTCATGGGTGGTACTCTTTGACATCACACATTCTCTATCAAGACTTCTGTTGGAATTAAACTTATTATTACCCATAACTTCTTAGAAAAGCCATTAAAACAAGTTAATTGGGCAGCCTCTTACAGTATTTCAGAGCTGGCTAAATTTTTAGGCTGATTAAGAAAGTAATGATGTTAAGTATGCTTTTGTATAATCAGTTCTTTCGAGATTCCATTCAATTCTGGATAATGTAATTACCTAGCCCTACATGACACATCATAGAACAGACTAATAAAATGTCACTTAATTGCTTATGTCTATTTTGTACCAGCCTCAAGCCTTGGAACTTTTACTGCATGGGGACTCTGTTCTTTCCCCCTTATCTGTAAAACATTTAATGGACAATAGAACATCTTTGCCATCTTTATTACGGCCCCTTTGAAGTCTTGCTCTTGTGATTGAGTTTTACTTCTCCTGTGTCTGTCCTCAAGTCTGAGGATTCTGCAGTATAGATTGGCCTTGAATAAGAAAGTGCTGTTTTGTGTTAAGTCAAGAATACGGACTTTTTCAAATACCAGTCCTATGGAGCAAACTTTTTAACAAGTTCATTTTGAGGCATATTTCTCTACATATAGACTATCTTGGAGGAGGAGCACACGGAAAACTTGTAACAATGGCAGCCTCTGTGCCGGGGGCCTGGGGACGGTATGTAGAAAGGAGAATCACTTTTCATTTTATACCTGTTAGGACTGAGTTCTCACCATATTAAAAACACAAAAATAAATTTTTAAAATAAAATTACTTGGCAGCGTCCGTAGCTCAGTGGGTAGGGTGCCAGCCACATACACCGAGGCTGGCGGGTTCGAGCCCGGCCTAGGCCTGCTACACAACAATGACAACTGCAATAACAACAACAACAAATAGCTGGGCATTGTGGTGGCACCTGTAGTCCCAGCTACTTGGGAGGCTGAGGCAAGAGAATCACTTAAGCTCAAGAGTTTGAGGTTTCTGTGAGCTGTGAAGCCACGTACTCTATCGAGGGAGACATAGTAAGATTCTGTCTCAAAAAAATCACTTTATTGAAGTATGATTGACCTATAAATAGATATACATATTTAATGTATATACAACTTGGTGATTTTTGAAATGACTATACACCTGTGAAATCACTACCACAATCATAAACTTATCCTTCGCCTCCAAAAAGGTTCCCCTTGCCCTTTTCATTTATCATCATTATTATTTTCGGGGATAAGAACACTCAACATAAGCTCCAGCCTCTTAATAAATTTTTAAGTATAAAATATAGTATTGTTAACGATAGGCACTGTGCTGCTGAGTAGATCTCCAGGGTTTATTTAATTCTAATACTGAAACTTTGTGCCTCCTTTCCCCCGTCCTCCCAAAATAAAAGAATTCTTAAATTATGTATATACAGCCTTGGAAAATTAAATCCTTAAAATTTAAATCCTCTTTTACATCTAGTTAAGTAGGATTTCTGAACCCATCATAGCAGCATTTTGTATTTGTACGGTGAGACGTCTGTAAATATTCATAGAGAACAAGCCAATCATACAATTTGTTTTACCTATCACTCAATTAGAAATCATATTGAAGACATAGGGATATACTCAAGAACATCAGAGGTAAATACACCTTTATCACATGTCATTAAAGCCTCTGTGACGTTAACACAAGTTGATAAACACTGACACAATTCTCTCTTGTTCTCCTTTTGTTTAAGGCTCAGTAATAGTCATTGGTCAGTTAGCTTCAGTAGAACTTTCTTGTATGCTTGAGTTTCTCTTGCCTGTCCAATGCTTCAAACTAGGGGGAAATGCCTGTTATGTGATCAATTTTACAAGTTCTGAAATTTTGTTTTTTTCTACTAAGTGGAGATTCCCCAGTGCTTAGAGGAGGCCTTCTGCTGGGATGGTGGGGCAGAGCTTTATGGTCGATGGTTGGCCATTTTCTTTCTTAAAGTTTGGCAGCTGTAGATTTCCACACCGCTCTAGAGAAGAAGAGAAAAGAGACAGTAGGAGAAAGGCTGCCAAGGCAGGAAAGAAGGAGTAAGAAAAAGCCATGGTAATTTCTCTCCCTGCCTTCCTAGCATTGGGGACCATAGCTTTTTGTCTCTATCCTTGCTGGGAAGTCTCATCTTCCTCAAGCAGGGAGCATGTTTATACCTACATGGCCGACATTGCCGGACACCTGCATGGGAATGTTCTCATTTTATCCCACTGTCTTCTCTAGTACAAGTGATCTCCATAGTTTTATGTTTAAAAGAATATTGCCAACTTCCTTTTTAAAAAACTACAACTTATTTTAAGCATGTAGAAAAAATACAGAACAGCCTGCTCATCAACACATCTTACTACATTTATCAAACTGTTTTTTAGAAAATTGAGACATTACAGGTCAAATAACCCCCCTGCCTTAATCATTCCCTGATTTCATTTTCCCCCTTCACCAAGGTAATTCCTATCCTAAGTTTGACATTATCATTCTCATACATGATTATATACATGTTGGTACATGTGTATGGATTCATGGACAACATATAATATTGTGTGTATGCTTTGAAATATTATGCAAATGAGCATTATGTGTTAATCTGCAGTCTGCTTCCTTCATTACATTTTTGAAATTTTATTTATGTATGTATGTGTGTATGTATTTATTTATTTATTTATTTTTGAGACCGAGTCTATGTCACCCTCAGTGGAGTACTGTGGCATCACAGCTCACAGCTACCTCAAACTCTTGGGTTTAAGTCATTCTCTTGCCTCCGCCTCCCAAGTAGCTGGGACTACAGGTGCCTGCCACAACGCCCAGCTATTTTTTGTTGCAGTTGTCGTCGTTGTTTAGCAGGCCCGGGCTGTGTTTGAACCTGCCAGTCTCAGTGTATGTGGCTCGCACCATAACCACTGTGCTCACAGGCACCAAGCCTTGATATTTATTAAGTTGAGGATTTATTCATTTTAAACTGCTAAATGGTATTCCCTTATAGGTTAACACACAACATATTGATCCCTTATTTTTTTGATGGGTAGGTTGGGTTGTGTCTCGTATTTCACTGTTGTAATAATAACGTGCTGAACAGTCTACACATTTCTTCTAGACGTATGTGAGAGTTTCTTTGTAATACATGTCTAGGAAAGGATTCGTTGGGTCATGGATTTACGTGCTTTCAGCTTTACCATTGTCATTTTTTCCCTCTAAATCAGTAAACATGCCCATTTGCAGTGAATGAGAGTGTATTAACATACTACCTCTGTCAAATAACAAATTTTCATTTGTGAGTGGAATTGCATTTATGCACTTAGTCTATATCCATTTAGCAAACCCTAGATTCTGACAAATCTAGTAGGCTATAGCACCTCATATTATTTCGCTTTAAAATTATCTTTACTATTTTTGACCCTTCTCTCTTCATAGTAACTTTGCAATCAAGGTTGATTACATCAAATATGTCCTATTTTATATTTAGGATGTTGTTTTTGTCACTAATGGATGTTGAATTTTAGCAAATGATTTTTCTTTGTGTATTGACACAATCATCTGGTTGCTGTTGTGATAAACGCCAATAAATAATCTTCTGATTGTTAAACCACCCTTGTACTCTAGCGATAAGCCTGTTGGTTATGATGTGTAGTCTTAATACGGTTGGATTCAGGTTGCTAATATAGTCCTGTGACTCATAATGACATTTTGGCCAATGATGACATACATATATGATTGTGGTTCTGTAAGATTATAGTGGCACACATATATAAATCTGACATATACACTTTATACTGGGATTGCAAATCAAGTAGGGACAATGATATTCAGTAATGGTACTGCGTCATTTGCTTTCCCATAAAAAGGTTTGTGTAACTATATTCTGTCATGTTCACATGATGATGAAATTGCCTAATGTCACATTTCCCAGATAATATCCCTGTCATCAAGTGACACATGACTGTATTTACATCTACATTCTACATATAGGCCCGTAACCCTTCCTTATTTTGTCCATGTCTGGTTTTGTTACCAGTTATATATTACCCTAATGTGATTTGGTGAGTATTAAAAATCATGTATTTGGAGAGAAATTTTAATGTATTCAAATTATTAGCTCCTTGAATGGTCAAATTCAGCTCTAAAATTATCTAGTCCCAGAGTGGAAATTTATAGAAAACAAAGATACAATAGGAAAAATAAATCTTTGCTTTCAATTCCATTGAGTTTTGCTCTTTATCATTTTTTTAATTGGCACTGACTTTTTTGTCCTTTTTCTAGTTTCTTGAGTTGAAAGCTTGGCTCTCTAAGGTAGAGACTTCATTCTTTTTGAATATATTTACTTAAAACTATAAATTCCCTTTCGGTACTCCTTTAGTTGTATTCTGTATCTTGATGTACAGTAGCTTTGTTACTGTTCAGTTCTAAATATTGGAAGATTTCCTTTATTTAAATGAGTTATTTATATTTACACATTTTTAAATATGTGAGTTTTTTAGTTATGTTTTTTGTAAATGATTCCTACCTTGCAGTTAGAGAATGTGGTCTACATGATACAGACTTTTTGACAGTTGTAGAGTTTCTCTTAGTGCCCTAGTATGGCCAATTTTTTTGTGAATGTTCCAACTGTGCTTGAAAAGAATATACCTTCTCTAATTATTGGGTAGGGATTCTAAATGTGTTCATTTGATTAAGTTCATTATGTTGTTTATATCGTCTATATTCTTACTAAAATGTGCTATCTTAACCACTAAGAATCGTGCTAAAAACACTTTATTTGGAGTTTATTGCTTTTTCTTATATCCTGTCATTTTTTCATTTTATATATTTTGAGGCCATTAACATCACCTAAAAATCTTTATTTCTAAACAACATATTAATGAAAGAAGCTGTTCATAGTATTCTGGAATGAATCGAATTTTTAAGACTTGCCAGAATGTGTTCTTCCTCTGACAAACAAGCAGGGTGTCATTATATTACATATGCTATCTTTGTGATTTTTATAACTCTCTAAGAATTGCACTATTCCCCATCTGGTCAGACAAAGCAAGAATGATCACGATGTGATGACTGTTAAATACGGAACAGGGCATCTGAGAGACCTCCTTGCATGAATGCTTTAAATAATAGTACAGAGTCATTTCTCTCTGATGGTTTAGGTGGGAGTTTCTAGAAAGAACGTGACCATATGTCTATTTCCTATTATTCTAACATATGATGACCACGAAGAACATGGGGTTATGCTTTTCTTCTAATGTGTAGAGCTCTTTTTATCAATCCACATACATCACCCATACACATAGAAAAGGAGATGACTACGAATCAAGCTGTATCTGGACCTACCTTGACAGTTTTATCCCAAGGGAGAGGGACAAGATGGCTGACTGGAAGCAGCTTCTGACAGAGACTCCTGTCCAAAAGGAAACATAACCTCCAGAAACTGCCCAACTGTGCTGAAGACTGGGAGCCCAGACGAGAGAGAGAGAAGTGATAACTGCAGGTCACAGAAACCAAGCTTCAGGCAGAAAAACTGAACTAAAGTTTTCCACCATTCTGAACTTCCAGGACTCCCTTCCCCCCTTACCTGACACACCAAAAGCCTGACCTCTGCTGAAACTGAGGGAGGAGGACTTGAGCAGGCCCACCCTCCCTATCTGCTGGAACAGGCGGCCAGCCAGGTAAGAGACTCTGGGGCCCCACGGAGACCCTGCCAGCCCCCAGGCCAGGGAGCCATCAGGATTGTGCCACAATGGGCCTCGTCCTGCTGCCCTCAACGGTCAGGAGCTCCACCAGCACTCCCGTGTGCTTGATTTGCACTCTGCCAGGCCTTAGCCTGCTGAGTGGCCAGGAAGTCCTCTGGGACTCCCACGTGGTGCCGATCTGTGCCCTGCTTGGCCTCGCCCGCAGCCCTCCAAGATCCCTGCCTGGCTCCGATCCATGCCCCAGGCCCGCCACCCACAGCCGCCAGGAACTCCACTCTGCAGGGACCCCTGTGTGGCCCCGATTGGTGCCCCACTGGGCCTTGACCTGCCAGCAGTGGCCAGGAAATGAGCTGAGACTCCCATGTGGCCCTATTTGGCAGCCCACCATCAGCAGCAGCCAGGGAGTCCGCCAGGACTGGCTCTTGGTGCTGATCTGTGCCCCACCCAGCCTCGACCTGCCAGGCTCCAATCCGAGCCCCAGGACCACCACCCACAGCTGCCAGGAACTCCACTCCCCCAGGAATCCCTCATACAGGACCGCTGGGGCTTGGCCCACTGCCAGCAGTGGCCAGGAAGTCACTGAGACTCCCACGTGGTGCCGATCTGTGTCCCGCCCAGCCTCGGCCTGCTGCTGGCTGGGACCCTTCCTGGCTCCATCCGTGCCCCAGGCCTGCTGCCCTCCCTCCGGAGCCCTCCTCTCAGCCAGAGACTGCTGGAGGGACGGGCTCCCTTTGCAAAGGCCACCGGGTGCCCGATCCCACGCCCTGCTGCTTGATCTGGGCCTGCCACACTCCGGAGCTGCCCCCACAGCCAGAACTCCCTGTGTGGGGCAGTCCCAAGGGAGCTACACAGGGTCACTCTCTACAAAGATCCAGCAACAACGGGAGTGATCCTGCCGGGGTCTGATCTGGGAGAGAAACCTCCCCAACTCTGAGGACGGTCATAGGCAACAGTGAAAAATAATCATGAGGCAGAATCAACAGAAAAACTCTGGCAATATGAATAATCAGAGTAGATCAACTCCCCCAAGGAAGGACAAGGTAGATACAGCACAAGATCCCTTGCATAAGCAAATGGCTGAGATGTCAGAAATCGAATTCAGAGTCTGGATAGCAAATAAGATCAGTGGAATGGAGGAAAAGATGGAATTAGAATTTTAGGCAGTAATCCAAAAGATGACCCAAAAGATGTC